>PVHP010018011.1:0-33718 GCA_004024765.1 Zapus hudsonius | reverse complement strand
AAAAACCAAAAAAAAAAAAAAAAAAAGAGTGACTCTCGAGCACCTGAACACTAAAAAGTCCCCCAGCCAACTCTTCTCTATACTCTAGCACCTCCAAAACTACGTGCAGCTGGGGCAGGATTCTGTGCAGGTTGAAGGAGGGGCGCTGGAATCAGGTGAAGATCTAATGGTCCTCCCTCCATTTCCATGAGACACTGTCAATAAGCCCTACCTCACGAGCTTCTACTGTGATCACAGCTGCTCTGGTTCAAGATAGCAATGTTCATATCCAGCCTAGAGGAGAAATTAACATTCTGAACAAAGGAGTATGACAAATTCGGAAAGAAGCTGGTGTGACTACAAAATGACTACTTGATGGGACAGAAAGAAAAACATTCACCAGAAATCCTGTCATATAAACAGCAGCCAGGGACCTGGCATACAAGAAGGCCTGGTTCAAAGTTCAGTGCCACATAAAACATGTGGTAGCGGGGCATGGTGGCGCACGCCTTTAATCCCAACACTCGGGAGGCAGAGGTAGGAGGATTGCCGTCAGTTCAAGGCTACCCTGAGACTACACAGTGAAATCCAGGTCAGCCTGGGCTAGAGCGAGACCCTACCTTGAAAAACCAAAAAAAAAAAAAAAAATGTGTACACCTGTTATCACTTGGAAGATAGAGGCAAGAGGATCAAGAGTAACTCAAGGTCACCCGGTAACTCAAGGTCACCCAGTATGGTGGCGCACATAAAACATAATGGTGCCACATAAAACAGATGTGGTAGTGGGGCATGGTGGCGCACGCCTTTAATCCCAACACTCGGGAGGCAGAGGTAGGAGGATCGCTGTGAGTTCAAGGCCACCCTAAGACTACATAGTGAATTCCAGGTCAGCCTGGGCTGGAGTGAGACCCTACCTCAAAAAAACAAACAAAAAAAAAAGAGTTAACTCAAGGTCATCTTCTGCTACATACCAAGTTCGAGGACAGCCTAGGCGTTATGAAATCCTGTCTCAAAAAAAACACAAAAGATCTGTGGTGTTAGTGATGTCATGTAGAAGGCAGAGGCAGCTGTGAGAGGAGTTAACACTCAAGCCTCAATTCTAACCAATGAGGAAGAACACCTTGGTCACGTAGAGGAAGACGAGCATATTCCAGAGGGAAATGCTGGTTTTAATGATACCTCACACAAGAACTATATGAGAGCAGATTCCAAAAATGACCAGAGGAAAGCTGGAGATGGTTCCATGACCTAAGACCCTGTGGTGGCCTGAATCAGATGTCCCCCATAAACTTGTGTGTTCTGAGTGCTTGTTTTGTAGTTTCTTTTGTAAGAAATACAAGAAACAAACTACAAACTCAGAGTTTAGGAGTAGCCCATGAGAACTAGAGGCACACATACGAAGATTATATTTTACTTATTTGCAAGCAGAGAGAGACAGAGAAAGACAGAATGGGCAGGCAAGGGCCTCTAGTCTGCTGCAAACGAGCTCCAGATGCGTGTGCTACTTTGTGCATCTGGCTTTCTGTGGGTACTGAGGACTCGAACCCAGGTCATTAGGTGTCATAGCCAGCCACACACTGCCAGGATGAATCTCCAAACCAGGCAGTTATTGGGACCCACTACAAGATTACTTTGGATTACTAAACAGGTCAAACTGACAACAAAATTTAACCATCACATTAGGCTTTGCAGGCAAGTGATTTAACTGCTGAGACCTTTCTCCAGCGCCCCCCCCCCATAGACTTTTTTTGTTGTTGGTTCTTCAAGGTAGGGTCTCGCTCTAGCCCAGGCTGACCTGGAATTTACTATGTAGTCTCAGGGTGTCCTCAAATGCTGGGATTAAAGGCGTGCGTCACCATGCCCTGTTAGTTTTTTGAGTTCTTTATTTTTATTTTTTTATTTTTTAAAAAAATATGGAACGGTTCACGAATTTGCGTGTCATCCTTGCGCAGGGGCCATGCTAATCTTCTCTGTATCGTTCCAATTTTAGTATATGTGCTGCCAAAGCGAGCACTTGAATTCTTCATATATTTATTCTAGGTATTAATCCTCTGTCAGATGTATAACTGGCAAAGATTTTCTCCCATTCTGCAGGCTGCCTCTTTGTCTATGCCCAGTGTCCTTTGTGTACAAAAACTTTTTAAATTCATGGGCTAGAGATGAGTCAGCTGTTAAAAGAGCTTGCTTGCAAAGCCTGATGGCCTGAGTTTGATTTCCCAGTACTAACATAAAGAAGCCAGATGCAAAAAGTGGTTCATGTATGTGGAGTTTGTTTGCAGTGGCAAGAGGCCTTAGTGAGCCCATACCCTCCCTCTCTTTCCTCCCACCCCCTTGCAAATAAATTTGTTTTGTTTTGTTTTTCAAGCTAGGGTCTCCATCTAGCTCAGACTGATCTGGAATTCACTATGTAGTCTCAGGTGGTCTTGAACTCACATAGATCCTCCTACTTCTGCCTCCCAAGTGCTGAGATTAAAGGTATGTCCCACCATGCCTGGCCTAAAATTATTTTTAAAAAGAAAAAAATAGCTTTTTATTTTCCTGAGGTCCTAATAGTTGATTAGTTGTCTTACTTCCTAAGCATCTGAGGTTATGCTCACACAGTCCTTGCCTAGGCCAATATGGTGAAGTGTTTCCCCTGCTTTTTCCTCTAGCAGTTTCAGAGTTTCAGGTCTGATATTGAGGTCGTTGATCCATTTGGACTTGATTTTGTTATTGTTATTGTTGTTTTTAGAGGTAGGGTCTCACTCTAGCCCAGGCTGACCTAGAATTCACTATGTAGTCTCAAGGTGGCCTCAAAAAACTCACAGTGATCCTTCCCCCTCTGCCTCCCTAGTGCTGGGACTAAAGCATGTGCCACCACACCGGCTGGACTTGATTCTTGTGCATGGAAAGAGATAAGGATCCATTTTCATCCTTCTACATATAGATATCCAGTTTTCCCAACACCATTTGTTAAAGGGGCTATCTTTCAGTAAATATTTTTATAAAAAAAATCAGCTGTAGCTGCCTGAGTTTGTTTGTTTGTTTGTTTGTTTGTTTATTTTGGTTTTTCGAGGTAGGGCCTCGCTCTAGCCCAGGATGACCTGGAATTCACTATGTAGTCTCAGGGTGGCCTGGAACTCACAGCGATCCTCCTGCCTCTGCCTTCCTGAGAGCTGGGATTAAAGGCATGCATCACCACGTCCAGCTCCATATGCCCCTTCCTATTTCCTTTATTGACTCCTCATCTCCACATCCAAACACTCTCATCTGGGTCCTTCACACTGCTCATCCTTCCATCCAGAGTATTCTTCCTCTAGACATGACACATGATACACTTCCTTATACTTTCAGCTCATGGTTCAAATGCCACTTCAGAGCGGCCTCCTTGCCAGCTATCTCAAAATTCCTGGTCACTCTCTCTATATATATATATTTTTTTTTGTTTGTTTGTTTGTTTTTTTGAGGTAGGGTCTCACTCTAGCCCAGGCTGACCTGGAATTCACTATGTAGTCTCAGGGTGGCCTTGAACTCATGGTGATCCTCCTACCTCTGCCTCCCAAGTGCTGGGATTAAAGGCGTGCGCCACCACGCCCGACTCTCTATATTCTTGCCTACTAAATTTTCATTACCAGCTGAAATATGACTACTTTTTATTCATCAGGAAGCAGGGATATCATTATTTTTTTAAATTAGGCCTTGCTATTTATTGGTAAATGAATGGAGCATATTTCTGACCCGTCTATTCTGGGACAGGCATCATGCCAGCAGTAGGTACAAAAGCATGATGAGCTGGGCGTGGTGGCGCATGCCTTTAATCCCAGCACTTGGGAGGCAGAGGTAGGAGGATCGCTGTGAGTTCGAGGCCAGCCTGAGACTACAGAGTGAATTCCAGGTCAACCTGGGCTAGAGCGAGACCCTACCTCAAAAAAAAAAAAAAAAAAAAAAAGAAAGAAAGAAAAAGCATGATGATACTTTGGCTAAAATAAGTGAAGCAAACTCTGAAGATGTTTCTTAAGCCCTGAGAGATGAAATTCTAACAACAACTATTTGAGCTAAAATCTCAGGTTGGGCTGGAGATGGCTAAGCAATTAAGGTGTTTGCCTACAGAGCCTAATGACTCGGGTTTAATTCCCCAGTACCCAGTAAAAGCAAATGCACAAAGTGGCACATGCATCTGGAGTTCCTTTGCAGTGGCTAGAGGTGCCTGGTGCACTCATACCCTCTCTTTTTCTTTCTCTGTCTTTGTCTCCTTCTATCTCTGCTTGCAAATAAAATCTGAGGCTAACATATATTGGGAATTGTTGGAGCTGACGGCTGGATGCATGAGGCTCATTGCACTAGCCTCTGCATACTTTATATATTTACTTTTTTCTATATATATGTTTCTTAGGGCTGGGAAGATGGCTCAGTGGCAAACTCAGTTTCAATTCTCAAGCCATGATCATTAGCCAGACACAAAAGGTGGCAGAAGCATCTGACATTCATTTGTAGTGGCAAGAGGGGGGTCTGTCCATCCACATACACACATACATGTGTAAATAAAGAATTTTTTAGGGCTGAAGAGATGGCTTAGCGGTTAAGGCGTTTGCCTGCAATGCAGAAGGACCTGAGTTCGACTCCTCAGTGCCCATGTAAAGCCAAATGCACAAGAGGGTGCATGTGTTTGGAGTTCATTTGCAGTGGCTGGAGGCCTTGTCCTGCCCCCCCCCCTCCTCTCTCTCTCTCAAATAAATAAATAAAATATATTTAAAAGAATTTTTTGCTGGGCATGGTGGCGCATGCCTTTAATCCCAGCACTCGGGAGGCAGAGGTAGGAGGATTGCTGTGAGTTCAAGGCCACCCTGAGACTAGAGTGAATTCCAGGTCAGCCTGGGCTAAAACTAGACGCTACCTCGAAAAACCAAAAAAAAAAAAAAGAATTTTTTAAGAGTTTCTCCAAGAACTGGGGAGATTGCTCAGTGGTTATGGCACTTGCCTGCAAAGCCTAAGGACCTGGGTTCATTCCCCAGTACCCACATAAAGCCACATGCACAAAGTAGTATATGTGTCTAGAGTTCCTTTGCAACAGCTGGAGGCCATGACACGCCCATTCTGTCTGCCTCTCTTCTATTTCTCTCTCTGCCTGCAAATAAATCAATAAAAATATCTTTAAAAAAAAAAAAAGCCGGGCGTGGTGGCAAGCAATAATTTTAATCCTAGTACTCAGGGGCTGAGGTAGGATATAGCTGTGTGTTCAAGGTCACCCTGAGACTACATAGTGAATTCCAGGTCAGCCTGGGCTAGAGCGAGACCTTACCTCGAAAAACCAAAATAATAATAATAATAATACATAACATTTTAAAAAGAGTTTCTTAGCCCCGCATGATGGTGCACACCTTTAATCTCAGCACTCGGGAGGCTGAGGTAGGAGATCGCTGTGTGTTCGAAGCCAGCCTGGAGATATTACAGACTGAATTCCAGGACAGCCTGGGATCGAGTGAGACCCTACCTCAAAAAAAGCAAAACAACAAAAAAAGTTTCTTTCGATCTTAAAACTACAACCCAGAATCTCGAAACTGAAAGAACACCTAGAGGTTGAGTTTTTTGCATGTGCGGTATGTACGTAGGTGTGTATACCGTGGGTGCCTGCGTGGGCATTCGTGCACGCGGGATTATAGGTGCACGCACCTCGCCACGTCTCCTGAAGCCAAGAAACAAGAAACAGACTGAGAGGCCTCCCAGGAGTATCCTTGTGGCTCCGGAGAGGCCGCCAGATGGCGACCTGGGGCTGACCGCGAGATCAACTTCCTTCCTCTTCCCCGACTTCCCAGCAGGGGCCGGGCCCCCGGAGGGTAACGGAGGGCCCATAGGCTCCCCCTGGGCTTCCCCAGTTCCAGGTGGCCAAACGCGAGGGCCAGCCCGGGCGGGTGGAGACCGAAGCCGGGCCCCTGGGCTGGGATTGGCGCCGGCTTATCGGTGCCGCCCCGGGCCGAGCCGGAGCTCGCGCTGGGTGGACAGTCCAGAGCCAGCCTTCCCCGAGAGGACGGGCCTGCTTCGCTCCCGTTGGCTAGCGGGTCCGGAGTTAAACTTTCAGCCAATGAAAAGGGCACTAGGCGTGACGCACAGAAACGTCACGGGAATTCCCCCCTGGGGGGCCGAGCGGGGCTTTCCCGTCTGGAGCCCGGGTCGCTGGGGAGGTGTAGGGACCAGGCGCAGGCAGGTCAGGCCCGGAGAGAAGCCGGAACCAGAGCCGCCACCTCGGTGAGTGGCCGGGAAATGGAGAAGGGAGGGAGGAAGGCCTTCCAGTGACCGGTCCTGGGGCCGGAGAGCAGCGGACGCCACGTCCAGGGAGCGCAGCGCGCCCGCACCGGACACCCGGCTCCCTTGTGCACAGCAGCGCCCACGTAGCCAGCCTCACGCGCACACACGGACGGACTCGCTCACCTGTGCACCAGGGCCTGGACACACACCGCACGTACCAACTCCAGGGCGTGTTTATTCGTGCCCTCCTACATCCAGACATGCGGTGACATGTACTCACCCCCAGAAGTCCAGGGGCTCACCTGGAGAGACAGATGCTCACTTGCACATGCGTGCTGACCTTGTGTACACACAACATGCACACGAGGCACTACGTCTGTACACCTGTTGGACACACGCAGACGTAGACACCGTCTACGTGTCTACGTACGGCTGTGGGGCTGGGGTCGCGATCAGGCCGGTGCTGGCCCGAGGCCTGGGCTCCGGGAGGGAGAAGGGCAGAGCCGCCTGCCCCCACCCTGCGGCCCGATCGCATTCCGGAGGCCTCATGGCAAGAGCCCCCGCCTACAGGCTATTCGAAAAAACGAGGCCTTTCGGCTGCAGGACTATCCCACACCCCAACGCATCCCCCCCCCCAAAAAAAAAAAACCCGGGGTGAATCAGCCGTGTCTTCCCAGCGAGCAGAAAATCCCAAGGTTGCTGCAGCCGGGGAGGGTGGGGCGAGGCGAACCTCTCTTGTCGGCGGGGCCTGCCCGAGGGGTAGGAGGAGGCCTAACTCCCGCCGGGCTTCCCGGGAGCTGCTGGCTCCCCGGGCCACCGACCCGACCGACCCGCGCGGCCGCCGGGGGCCTTCCCGAGCGCCCCGCCCTCGGCGGGGGCGGGGCCTCGCGTCATTTCCAGGCCCGCCCCTCCAGCCCCGCCCCCTCCTGGTATTTTCGGGACTTTCCTAAACTGCACTAACTTTCTGCCCCTTCCCCGGCCCAGCCCAGCTCCGGATCTCGATCTCCGCCGGATCTACCCGCCACACCCGGACGGGTGGCCGGAGAGGAGATCTGACCCTCCCCCAGATCTAGGCCCCCCTCTCCTAACCCTCTATTCTACTCTGTTCTCCTTCCCCAGTCACTCCTCCCCACCTCAAGAGGGCTTCTTAAACTCTGAGAAGCAGGACCAGGGGCTGAAGCCACCACGGAGCCGGGTCTAGTCCAGAGACATGGACAGTTGCTACGACCCAGTGAGTCCCGCTGCCTGGCCCTGAAAGCGGCCGCTGCCTCCTGTGTCTGTCTGCTTCTCTACGGGAGGTTCCTTCACTCCCCCACTCCTCGATGTCTTCAGATTGTCTCAGCCTGTCAGTCTGCTTCTGCAAACTCTGCTCAGAAAGGAGCTTCCTCATGGGCCTGAGGAGGCCTGGGAGTAACTAGTGGTTTGGAGCTGGGAGGTGGAGAGCTCTGGGGTGGCTCAGAATCAGCTGCCACTTCGAGCCTGTCTCTAAACAGGGTCTGGATGGCATCCCTGAATATGACGATTTTGAATTCAGCCCCTCTATTGTGGAACCCAAGGAGCCAGCCCCAGAGACAGGTCAGTAAGTCTCCCAACCTCCTCTTGTCTCTGAGCCGGGTGGAGGCTTGTACGCTGGGTCTGGGGGATGGACTCAGAGATCCTAGCTCAGTAAAGCCCCTCTGTTCCCAGCTGATGGCCCCTACCTGGTGATTGTGGAGCAGCCTAAGCAGGTGAGTGAGCGAGGAGGACGTGGGTTGGCTTCAGCTCTAGAGGAAGTGGGGGAGTTGTAGCTTACTGGCCCTAGGGACCAAGGGTCAGTATCCGGGAGGCTGTTGTGGATTGGATGGTTGGTTGCTGCTAATCATAGTGGGAAGGGGAGGTGTGGCTCGGGACAGACCTTAGTGGTCATTGCTGGCTAGGAGTGTGGCTGCTTGGAAGAGTGGTCTTCATGCTCACAGTGTCTCTTTGCTATGGGACCTTTAGCGAGGCTTCCGATTTCGATATGGCTGTGAAGGTCCCTCCCATGGAGGCCTACCAGGAGCCTCCAGTGAGAAGGGCCGGAAGACCTACCCTACTGTCAAGGTGAGCCAGGATGCTGTTGGAGGGTGATCTAGAGGGCAGTGTATCCCGGGCCATTACTGACCAGCTCCTGCCCCCCTTAGATCTGCAACTACGAGGGACCAGCCAAGATCGAGGTGGACTTGGTAACACACAGTGACCCGCCTCGTGCTCACGCCCACAGTCTGGTGGGCAAGCAGTGCTCGGAGCTGGGGGTCTGTGCCGTGTCCGTGGGGCCCAAGGACATGACTGCCCAGTAGGTGTCTCCTACTCCTGGCCCCCACAGGGATGCTCCATTTCCAGTTTTAGGCCCCAGCCCACCCATGTGTCTAGCAAATGAAGGGGAGAGTTTTGCTTTGGCACTGGAATCCCCCCCCCCCCAGCTCAGGAATGGCTTCCTTGAGGAATAGGGCGGAGACTGAGACTGGCAGTGGGGAGGCTGCCACAGTGGGGAGAGCCTCTGACCCATCCTTGTCCTCCTCTGCAGGTTTAACAACCTGGGTGTCCTGCATGTGACCAAGAAGAACATGATGGAGATTATGATCCAAAAACTTCAAAGACAGAGACTCCGCTCCAGGCCCCAGGGCCTTACAGGTAGGGGGCAGGTGAATCAGGGGACGAGCAGGGAAGAGGAGAGCCAGGAGTCTCACAGTGCCTGTGTGCTTGCTTCACAGAGGCTGAGCGGCGGGAGCTAGAACAGGAAGCCAAGGAGCTGAAGAAAGTCATGGATCTAAGCATCGTGCGGCTGCGCTTCTCCGCTTTCCTTCGAGCTAGTGATGGCTCCTTCTCTTTGCCCCTGAAGCCGGTTATCTCCCAACCCATCCATGACAGTAGTGAGTACCCTGGCTGTCCATGGCATGGGGTGTGAGTGCCTGAGAGAGTCAGAGAGACCTGGGTTCGAACCTGGCTCTGCCACACACATGTAAGCTGGTGGTCCTGAGCACGGCTTCTTGGGTAACTGAGGGTACTGGTGATTCCTGCACTGCCTGAGGTTGTTGCGACCATGCATTCCCTGCTCAGTTAATTTGGCCCTAACCATCTCCCATACCACAGAGTCTCCAGGGGCCTCAAACCTGAAGATTTCCCGAATGGACAAGACAGCAGGGTCTGTACGGGGTGGAGATGAAGTTTATCTGCTTTGTGACAAGGTGCAGAAAGGTGAGACTGGAAGCTAGGACCTTGGGTGGGTGGGGGGGGGCAGGGAAGCTCCAGGATCAGTGGACGCCCTGGAGAGTCTACCTGGAGCTGTGGCCAAGCTTCACTTTCCCTGTAGATGACATTGAGGTGCGCTTCTATGAGGATGATGAGAATGGATGGCAGGCCTTTGGGGACTTCTCTCCCACGGATGTTCATAAACAGGTACTGGGGGACTAGGGCCCGGACTGGGGGTGGTACTAGGCAAAGGCTTCACTGACCTCCTGTCTCTCCCGCCACCCCAACCCCAGTACGCCATCGTGTTCCGCACACCCCCCTATCACAAGATGAAGATTGAGCGGCCTGTAACCGTGTTCCTGCAACTGAAACGCAAGCGTGGGGGCGACGTGTCAGACTCCAAACAGTTCACCTACTACCCCCTGGTGGAAGGTGGGGGGCACCTTGGCGGTGGTTCCTTGGAGCCAGCTTGAAGATTTCTGGGGGGGTTGGGAGGAGCCTTTGGGGCTGACCTGGGTTTTAACATCCCATTTTCCCTTTGTCCCCAGACAAGGAGGAGGTGCAGCGGAAGCGGAGGAAGGCCTTACCCACCTTCTCCCAACACTTCGGGGGCGGCTCCCACATGGGTGGAGGCTCTGGGGGATCTGCTGGGGGTTTTGGAGGAGGTGAGGGGTGCAGTGGCCCGGGAGAGAGGTGGAAGAGGAAGGGGTCAAGGAGCCTGTGGGCCTGGCTTGTTCCCACAGTCCCGCCCGTGTCCCCCCAGGTGGTGGCCTCGGCTTCTTCCCCTCCTCCTTGGCCTACGGCCCCTACCCGGCCGGCGCGGCCCCCATGGGCTGCTACCCAGGGGCAGGGGGCGGGGCGCAGATGGCCGCCTCGGCTCCGGGAGTGGACGCCGGGGAGGAAACCGCAGAGCCGAGCTCCGTTCCCGGGAGCCCCCCGGACGAGCTGCAGCGAGGTACGGCCGCGGGGAGCGGGGGAGCGGGCGGCGGGCCTCCGGGCGGCGGGAGCCCGGCCCGACCCCAGCCCTCTGTCCCCCCAGCCCGCGAGTACAGCGCGCGCCTGCTCGGCCTGACGCAGCGCAGCGCCCGGGCCCTGCTCGACTACGGCGTCACGGCGGACGCGCGCGCGCTGCTGGCCGGACAGCGCCACCTGCTGACGGCGCAAGACGAGAACGGAGACACGTAGGCGACCCGCGCGCGGGCGGCGGGGACTGGGCTTCCCAGGGTGGGCGGGAGAGGCCCCGCCAGGAGCCAGACCCTGGCCCCGAGACCTGATCTCGAGTCCCCACTATTTTCTTAGCTTCCCAAACTTGAGTTTTGTTGGCTGTGAAAGGTGTTCAATCATAGCAGCTGTGGAGACATTCAGGGTGACTATGGAGGCGGTGGGGCTGAGGATAGGATTCTCGGAGTGGCTGCGATTTCCAAGCTAGAGTCTCATTTCCCAACCTGCAGGCCGCTACACCTGGCCATCATCCACGGACAGACCAGTGTCATTGAGCAGATGGCTCATGTCATCTACCATGCCCAGCATCTCGGTGTTGTCAACCTCACCAACCACCTGCACCAGGTGAGGGGGCAGCCTCTGGTGAGGGACTAGGAGTTGGAAGGGGGGTATTCTTAGCTGGGGTGGGCCTGACTCACCTTGCCTTCCTTCCCAGACGCCCCTGCACCTGGCAGTGATCACTGGGCAGACAAGGGTGGTGAGCTTCCTGCTGCAGCTTGGTGCAGACCCTACACTGCTAACTCGCCATGGAGACTCCGCTGTGCACCTGGCCCTGAGGGCAGGTGCTGAGGCCCCAGACCTGTTGCAAGCACTGCTCCACAGTGGAGCTCCTGCTATGCCTCATATATTACAGATGCCCAATTTTGAGGGTAAGTTCTCCACCTCCTCCAGTCCAAGGAATTCATCTGGTAAACAGACATGAGTTGAAGTTCACTGGTCACAGCTGCAAAATGGGTATGCTGTATCTCTAGGACTATACCCAGTACACCTGGCAGTTCGTGCCCGAAGCCCTGAGTGCCTAGATATGCTGGTGGATAGCGGAGCTGAAGTGGAGGCTGCAGAGCGGCAGGGGGGCAGAACAGCTTTGCATCTAGCCACGGAGATGGAGGAGCTGGGGCTGGTCACCCATCTGGTCACGAAGGTGGGAATGAGGATTGTGGTTGAGGTGGAGCCGAGGGTTGTGGGAGGAGCAAGAATGAGGAGGTGTGCGGGAAGGTTTGGCCAGTCGGGCCATGCTGGGGTCCTCCACTCTCTTGCACTCCACAGCTTCATGCCAATGTGAATGCCCGCACCTTTGCTGGAAACACACCTCTCCACCTGGCAGCTGGACTGGGATCCCCAACCCTCACCCGCCTCCTTCTAAAGGCTGGTCAGTCTCACACTTAGAGGCACATGAAAAGGTCAAGGGACAGAAAAGGGAAACCTCCCAGTCTCCCTTTCCTGTGGACCCTCCACTGTCCTGCTGGATGACCATCTCCCCCTCCAGGTGCTGACATACATGCAGAAAACGAGGAGCCCCTGTGCCCGCTGCCCTCACCCCCCACATCTGGAAGTGACTCAGATTCTGAGGGGCCGGAGAGGGATACCCGAAGTAATTTCCGGGGTCACACACCTCTTGACCTCACTCGTAGCACCAAGGTGAGGAGGCCAGCCTAGCACTAGTACCTGATAGCCAAGGCATCTTCTGGGCTTGGAGATGGGTCCAGAGTGGACTTCAGGTTAACTGGGCTTAAGGGCTAGGCTGGTAGTCAAAGTTGTCTCTCCAGGTGAAGACCTTGCTATTAAATGCTGCTCAGAACATCATGGAGCCACCTCTGACCCCACCCAGCCCTGCAGGTGAGGTTGCATCAGGCCCCACAGCCTCCCTGAGGTCATCACTTTTATGACCTTGAGGAGGACCCCCCCATCGTCCATCTCTGCCCCGGTGACCTGATTGCCATGTCTGTGTCCCTGCCCATCTCCAGAGGTAACTCATGTGTATGTGTGTCCCCTCAGGGCCAGGGCTGTCACTTGGGGATGTAGCTCTGCAGAACTTGGAGCAGCTGCTAGATGGGCCAGAAGCCCAGGGCAGCTGGACAGAGCTGGCAGAGCGGCTTGGGCTGCGCAGTCTAGTGGACACATACCGGAAGACAGCCTCACCCAGTGGCAGCCTCCTGCGCAGTTACAAGGTAGGGTGGCCTGTACCCTGCCCAGCCCCTAGATGCCTTTTTGTTTCAGAGCCTCAATGCTTTCTTCCCCAGGGGACTCTACCCCACAACCTACATCACTCAGACTTCTTGTCTTTTCCTTAGCTGGCTGGAGGGGACTTGGCAGGTCTGCTGGAGGCCTTGTCTGACATGGGTCTAGATGAGGGCGTGAGACTGCTGAGAGGTCCTGAGACCCAAGACAAGCTGCCCAGCACAGGTAAAAGTACTGACCTGGAAGGTGGATCTGGGCCAGGAGTGGGAGGCCTGAGGCCTGACTCTCTCCTGTGCCTTCCAGCAGAGATGAAAGAAGACAGTGCATATGGAAGCCAGTCAGTGGAACAGGAGGCAGAGAAGCTATGCCCACCTCCTGAGCCGCCAGGAGGACTCTGCCATGGGCACCCCCAGCCTCAGGTGCACTGACTCCTGCCTTCACCTGGACTTCTCTGTACAGCATTCCCACCTAGTCCAAATCTTATTTAACACCTCAAGCCCACATTCATTGGGGCAAATAAAGGATTCCCATTGGAGAGAAGGCCCTTCTCAACTTATGGCAGCTCCAGTGTAATGATCTCATACCTAGAACCAGCTTCCTGCTCTGCCCCAAGTGAAGAATAGAGAAGGAAACCCAGCCAGCAATTCAGAGCAGTTTTAATGGGGGTGGAGGCTGTACAAAGGGCAGGGCCCACCAAGGGAGGGAAAGCAGACTGTGCCACCCCAGCCTATGGATGGGGCCTCAACATGGACGCCCTTCCTCTGCCTCTGCAGAGAGTGGTGAGCCCTTGGGGAGATGGAGGGACACCAGCTCAGCCCCAACTCCTGGCCTCAGTCTGATCCAGGCCCCAGGACGGAGGGGAACTGCTGGTGTCAGGATGGGGTGGTCTCAGCAGAAAGCAGAAATGTCATCAGGCCTCCCCCACACACACAAAAAAACTCATCAAAAGTTCAGGGGCACTGGCCCCTCCCACCCCGCCCACCCTGTACGAAAAAGTGCAAAACATTATCACAAAATGGGGGTCTCGGAGAGGCCCTTAGCCTAGGCTCCTGTGGCCTGCCCTGCCCTGCCCTGCCCCGGACACCGCGTCCGGCGCGGTCGGGCCCTGGGCCGGAGACCCTCGTGAGTGGCCCGAGGCTGGCTGAGCTCAGGCAGAGCCATGTCATCATGCGGGTGCCTAGCAGGCACTGCCCCCTATGCTGCTCCTTGCTCAGGGTTTTGGCTGCACACTGCCTGCCCTAGGCCGGGACTCTGAGCCAGGATGCTGGGCCCTGGGCTGGTGGGTGGGGTTGGGCTGCAGGGAGGAACTGGAGTGAGGCAGAGGGAATCCGTCCTCTGTGCTCCCGGCCTGGGCCAGTGCTGCCTCTATGGCGTCCAGCTCCTCACTGGCTGCCTTCAGCTTGACTCGAAGCAGGGCTGCATAGGTGCCATAGCGGGATTTCTAAGGCAGAAGGCCAGATCTGTAAGAGCTCGCTCTCCTCCCATGGCCCATCACACAGCCTGACCAGGATAGGGTCTTGCTAGACATCCCTGGGCTCTCAGAGCCATGCTAGTAACGGCTAGCATTTCTGAAGCCTTCACCAGAGCTGAAGACATGTAATACTTGACAGACAAGTCATTTCCTGACCCTAGTAGGTGTGGAATGTTAGCCTTGTTCCCCAGAAGAGAAAGTAAACACTCAAGAGATTAAGCAACCTGCCCACAGTTACCCAGCTGGTTCCACTCTTAGCACTCACCTGGGCCTGACTGGGGAACACCTGAGTGTCAGGCAGGGAGGCTCACCTCAAACTCCAGGTAGGCCTCTTTCTGCCGCTGCTCATCAGCCTCCTTGCCTCGGGCCTTCTTTCCCAGATGGGCTGCCCGGTGCTCTCGAAGCTCGCTGGCCATGGCCTTCAGTTTGGCCTCATGGGTCCTCACCTGCTCCTCCTAGCAGCCAGGGGTGCCTGATCAGTGACACTAGTCTGTACAGTGCCTTGATGCATATTGTAACAAGATGCCCCTTTGGACAAGTGAGGCACCATCTGAGCTGCCAGCTTGGAAGAGTAGGAGCTGGACTTCAGCCTCCGCAGTCCCCTGTGATTAGCATAGCATAACCATGGCCGCTTCATCGCACATGCAGCTGGGAGTGTGGTTAGCCTGGGCCTGCCCCATCCTGTCCTATGGTCACCAGATAGACAGAGCAATCTGGGGCTACCTGGGAGAGGCGGGTGGCAGCGCTGGGCAGCAGGGGACGGCTGAATTTCTTCTGGGAACTAACAGCGGCTGGGAAGGGGGGCGCAGAGAACATGGCGGCCACCACATTGATGCGAGTGATCCAGGATTGCATCTGCTCCAGGCTCCTAAGGGAGACAGTACAGCTTTTTGGGCCCTGGGCCCAGAGTTCCTATCCTGAAGAGTCCTGGCTTAAGATGTGGCCGGAGAAGAATGGAGGCAATCCAAGGAGAAGGGAGGAAGGGAGCATGGTGGGCAGAGGGAACAGTCTGGAAGGGCACTCACGGCGCCTGGAAGAGGAAGACTCGCCAGTCAGCTGTGCGCAGGTAGAAGACGTGGGGCCTCTTGCTGTAGTCACTGGCGCGGGTGGCCAGGGCATGGTGGATGCTGATGGCATTCTTCAGCTCTACCTCAGAAAGAGCCTTCCCAGGCTGGTACTCTTCCTATGAGGGTGCCCATCTCGTCCTGCCTCAGTCCCAGCCTGGCCCTGAGGCTCCCCCCTTCCCAAGCCAGACCCACCCCCTGCTTGGCCCCGCACCTTTTGCAGGTAGAGGATCATGCCTTTGAGGATCCCGTGGAAGCTCTTCCAGCCCCGCTTGCCGCGAGGTGCTGGGGAAAGAAAGGCAAATCAGGGGGGCCCAGGGAAGGCCCACTCCCATCCATCCCAGGCCCTCCACCTGGCCACGTACTCTTCCTGCAGTCAGGGTCTGCGTGCACCTTTCGCACCAGGGCCCCGTGCTTGTAGACAGCAGCCCCCGGCTCGGGAGTCAGGTCCAGAAAAGGGCTGGAGCCACTGCCACTGCCCCCGCTGACCCTCTTGATGACCTTGGGGTTTGGGTCGGCCAACTCAGACAGAGAGCGCCTCAGCTCCTCCTCGTCTCTGCAGGTATGATCCCCTCAGGATGCTGGCCATAGGGCCACATACCCCTCAGCCCTTGCGTGAGTTGGGAGAGCTGCCCTGCTGGGGCTCTGCCATGTCAGAAGGAGGGTCCTCCAAGTAGCAGGACTGTCCCCTTCCTCAGGTCAGGCCTTCCCCTCAAACACACAGTGTGGAACCTTCTTACCCTCTATTTCTGCATACACTCATACACCCCCAACTCACACCCTTTTCCAGGACGTGTGACTCAGCTCAGTCTTAACACCACAGGCTTTGCTCCTAGCTGTACACAGTACAAAAGGAAGAGATAAACTGGGCGTGATGGCTCACACCTGTCATCCCAACATGGGAAGGGAGGCTAAGGCAGGAGGACTGCTCCAAGTGTAAATCCAGCCTGAACAATAGTGTGAGACCCTGTCTTCTGGGCGGGTGTGGTGGCCCACTTCTTTAATCCCTGCACTTGGGAGGCAGAGGTAGAAGGATCACTGAAAGTTCGAGGCCACCCTAAGACTACATAGTGAATTCCAAGTCAGCCTGGACTACAGCCAAACCCTACCTTGAAAAACAAAACAGAAAGCCATGGTGGCAAAATCCCTTCACAACAGCACTCAGGAGGATTGTGTGAGATCCAGGCCAGCCTGGTCTAGGGTGAGACCCTGCCCTGAAAACAGAGTCTATCTTGTTACTGCCTTGCTCAGGAACCCACAGCAGCTCTCCACTGCTTCCCACGTGGAGCCTACAATGCATTTCCCCAACCCTCGCCCACCCTCCCTTTTATCCAGACCTATTCCATAGTCCACGGCACACTCACTCCAGCCACACCTCCGCCTCCCAAATACCAACTTCCTCTTTTCTCTCCCTCAGAGTGCTTAGCCTCCTTCAAGATTTGCTTCTGATCTCCCCCTGCACCCACATCCTGAGCTCTGTTCCACCGAGGCCCTTCAAGCTCCTAGCTAAACTGAGCTATGACTGGGCTTAGCAAACAGCAGCAAATACAGTGTCAACTGATGTTTATGTAGGGCTCCCCTTCAGCCCTGGGACCCCCAAGGAGTAAAGTGGATCTTCTCCCTCAGACTGGACTCTTCCAAGATGAAGGGACAGCATGACTCCTTGTTCTGTGACACCTGGGTTCCCTCAGACCTCAGGGGTCCTATCTGCTCTGACCAGGTCTACACTTCCATGTCTGCTTTTCCCCCTTGGGCTGCCAGGATCCTCCAGTCCCAGCCCAGCTTGTCATAACAACTGAGCTAGACACAAGACAGACCCCAAGTCCAGGCAGGCATCTCCAAAAAAGGAAGCGAGGCTCTGGGCCTCTCTCCCACCCCCTGCACCAACAGTTCCAGCTCTCCAACCTCCCCAGGCAACCCATTTACGCCCCATTCACAGCTCCACCGACAGCCCCAGGACTCACATGGCCCACTGCAACTTTTCATTCTTGATGGAGCTGTACAAGGCCTGGGGAGGAACAAATCAGGGGGTGTAGGTAAATTCTGGGGGTGCACCATACATCCCAATGTCAGAGCTCAAAGTCCTCCCCCCAGAATTGACCCACACCCCCACGGAGCTAAGGGGAGGGGCATAATGACAACAAACCGGCTCTAGAACAGAACACCCAGGTCCAGGCTCAGCTCTGGGCAGGTATTCTCCGGGAGAACAAGTACAGCAACATGTAGATGCAAGCAGCTCAGCTCAAGGAACCCTGGCCCAGGGCTGGTGCCCAGTGACTACTAGCTGCTATTATTATCTTTGTTATTAAAGGCTCTTCTGCTCAGAGCCTGGTAGGAAAAGCACAGCCCCAAAGGGAAACAGCAGCCAAAGAATTTCTTCCCCAAGCATGTGCTCTGGCCTGGTTCTACCGGATAAACCCAGACAGGGCAAATGGGGAAACCAAGGCTCCATGGTAGGGGATTCACCTTCTCAGCTCCTTCCCTGGCTAGTAGAGAGCCATCTCACAGCTCCCAACTACAGACAAGGTGAAGCCTGCCTTCCCCACCAGCCAGATGCCAGGGGGCTCAGCTCCCTATCCAGGGGCACACTTCAAGCTAGGGCAACGTGAGCATGAGTCTGAAGCAGTAGTCTTATCTTACTTACAATCCCTGTCCACCCCAAACTGTGGGCTTCTGGAACCAGTCACTTCCTCCCCCTCCCCCATACCATTCGCCCAGGGACATTTGGGAGCCTTGGAGTGGCCAGAGGAGAGAATGGCCTCCAGGAGTGGTGTAGAACACCCCTGTTCTCAGGATGGCCTGGAATATGCCAGTAACAACTCCAACTGTGGGGGTGCTTCTGCCAGCTTGTCTGTGAGTGGGTGTGTCCCCAACATGTGCATGTTTTGCTGTGTGTGGCGTGTGATGCTGCCTGGGAGTGAGCTGGGTGCAGTGGTGACGTCGGTGCCGTCCCCGTGATGGGACACAGCCTCCCCCCATTCTTTCAACACACCATAGGCTCTGAATCTCACTGCTCACAGCCATGCCCAACCACAAGGCTATCCGGGAACTCCACGCCTGCACATCCCAAGGCGTGGGTGCACCTCAAAGCTTCCACCCCACACAGCACAACCCAAGCTCATCAACACATACCTGGCCCAAACTCAGCACAGCTCGGATCCTGAGCCCTCTCCCTCCCCAGCTCTCCTGCCAAGAGTGACCACCACGATCCAACATGCAAACCTTGTCTCTAGCCTTCCACTTCATTCCCTTCCCGGTGTCTAGACCCCCTTTGCCCGCGCACACCGCTTTCTCCCTTTGAGGGTCCTGTGTCCCATCTAGATAACCCTGCTTGCCGGCAATCCTACTGCGGTTGGTGAGGCCCACCTTCCCAAGCCCATGAGCCTGCAGGGCTCCCCCAGCCCATTCCTTCCCACCCATGCCGCCCCCCGCGCTCGGTCTCGGGCCACCTTCTCGCTCGCCCCCAGCCCGGCGAGGACCGCGGCCCCCCACGCCCTCACCGCCTTTTTCTTCTTGCGGCTCTGCAGGCGGCTGACCACCAGGTCGGTGTAGAGCACAGGCTTGAGACTGCGCGAGCGCTGCGGCCAGCCGTAGCACAGGGTCTCGGCGCCGCGGTGGGTGCGCCCGTAGCGCACGGAGCACAGCGAGCGCGAGCGCAGCCGCCCGGCGCTGCTGTGGATACTGTTGACGCCGATCATGCTGGCCCGGCCGGCGCGCCGCGGCCCCCGGCCATGCCCCCGCCCGCCCGCCCGCCCTCGGCCCCGGGCCGCCCGGACGGCCGGCGGACGGCTCCCCGACAGCGGGCGCGAGCGCGAGCGCCCGGCCCGAGCCCGGCCGGCTCCCACCGACGCACCGAGCGCGCAGCGGCGGCGGCGGCGGCGCTGTGGGCTCCGCGGCTGGGCGAGCGGGAGGGGGCGCCGACGGCTAGGGGAGGGCGAGGGCTGGGGGCGGGGACGGCGCAAAATGGAGGCGCCCGGCGCCGGGGGCCCTCGGCGCCGCCGCGGGGAGGGCCGGGAGGCCGGCGGGGGCGCATGCGTGGGGGCTCACCGGGGGGCGCGGGCCCTCACCGGGAAGGCAGGCCGCGGGAGGCGTCTCGTCAGGATGGGGGATGGGCACCTATCGCCGCCCCCCTCCCGCTCCCCGCACAGGCCGGGTCTTTGAGGTCGAACGGGACGCCCGGGAGGCGGCCTTGCTACCTGGCCTCATCCAGCTCACCGTAGATACACTCCAGGTCCAAGTTCGTATCCACCCAGGTCAGATCTACCCACTCACGGGATGCACACACTCACATTCATCCCAACTCAGACGTGTGCCTCGAAATGTACCATCGATAACTTACATCTCACAGACTGGTGTTAAATCAGCCAACAACACATAAGCAGCCCGCCTACACCCAAAGCACCTCGGCCCCAAGTCATCCAGTCCCTTGACTCACGGACACCCTGCCACACATACACACTCGAGCAAATACCCTAACTCGTTGACACCCCACTCCGATATATGTCCCAACTCAGAAGCTCAATACACCCCAAGCTCAGGCACTCTCCAGTCCAGTGCAGTTACATGTATGAAGTGGTCTAGAGACTCCCTTTGTCCCACTATGGGGTTCTTGGAGTCTAGGCTTTCCTGGATAAAATACCTCATCAGGGGGAGGAGTGAACCCGGGAACCCCCTTCTCCCACCAGTACCAACTCTGGGGTTTCTGACTCTGCCTGGGCAGAACCTGGACCTGCCTACAAGACCCTGGCAAAGCCTATGTTCCTTTCAGACCCCTATACTTCAGGGTCCCACGGGGGCCACATTGGCCCTTGTGTCTCTATACGGTGGACTCATGCCCCCTCCCACCCCACCGTCAGTACACGCAGTCAGAGGGGGCCCATTAGAGCAAATGCAGAGTCCAGGGCCACCGGCTCGCAAGTTTTCCAGAGCCGGCCCCCTTCTCCGCACCCCACCCCCTGCGCGCTCGGTGATTGCTCAAGTGTGCGCATGTTCCGAGACAGCCTTATGTGGGGGCTGGGCGAGGGCGGTCCCCTCTTGCTGCAGGAGCTGGGCCATTGAGCCCCAGCCTTCTCCTCCCTCGGGTCGGCTGGCCCAGCTAGTCCCTTGTTCTTCCCCTCAAGCAACTTCTACCCTGCTTCGCCTCCCCCCCCCCACCTTGAGCAGCTCCCTGGGGAAGTCGCCACCATCATTGAGGCCCTCCAGGTTTCCGATGAAGTCCCCACAGGTCATGCGCTTCCCAATGTTCTAAGGGAAGAAATAGAAGCTTATGAGGCTAAGGGACCCTTAGCTTCCCAAAGCCTTGAAGTCTCTAGACAAGGCTTGTTTGGCTCCCACCTGTGCATCCCCTACCCCCACGCACACTCACATGGCCATGGAGATCAGTGTTGAGTAGCATGAGAGCGCAGGTCAGCGTGTGCGCACCGTCTAGGGCAGAAGTAACTGTCATCATCTACCACTTTCCACAGCCATCCTCCCCAACCTCCCGTTCAACATCTGCCCTTTTCAATGTCCCCTTTAGCCCACACTCACACCTTCCCAAGACCTGAACCCCATTAGTGAACCCTCCCCATCACTCCTCTTCCAGCAAAGCCCTCCTGCTCTCCAACCCCTGTCTGCCACCAACACTCACATGCTCCATGTACCGTACACAACCAAATCAGAGCAGGGAGGGTCTGCATTGAAGTCAAGCCCTATTCTTATGTGTCTCTATACATAAGGGAGCAACTGCATGTGAACACACCTGCCCCTACCTTTCACAACATTCAATATGACTGTACACATGTGCAGCTTCATATGCATGTAGCCACATCTGCCTGTTCATCCTGCCTACAAATGTACACCCATTCCTTCCTGCACATGCACACACAAGCTCCTATACGTGTGTGTTTTGGTGACCAGCTGGGACAGGCCTGCTCCCAGTCTGCTCACCCTCTGAGGACAGGGCTTCAGGATTGCACTGGAAGTATCGCTGGGAGAAGTGGGCCAGCACGCGTTCCCTTTCCTGGGTCTCACCCATTAAGGCCAGCTCCTTCAGAAACACCCTAGGGTGGAAGAAAGATGGAGAATATCACTTCACCCTCACTCAGGGCCTAGCTGGGGTCCTGCATACCCAGCCTGAGGAGTCTGTCCTCAGAAGGCTTACCCACCTGAGAGCTTGGTCCAGAGTCATGCCCGTGAAGACAAAGAACTTGAGATACTCGCCAGCCACCAGTTTGCTGAAGTCATTGCTGTGGGCAGGACAGAGAGACAGGGGGGCTTGCAAGGGGAAGTGGTCAAGGGGCCATCTGGGGGTTGCCTAGAGACCTGGGGTCATTAGATGGAGAGTATGTGGAGTTGCTGCCCCAGGACATGTTCCCTGGCCCCATCCTCAGTTCCAGCCCAGGGGCTTTACTTCTTGCCCAGGTGCCGGGCCACATCGGCCTTCCTGAAGCCATCAAGTCGGTACAGCCTCTTGGCTAGGCGCTGCGCGGCCTCCAGATCTGCTTTCTGCCCATTGGACAAGGTGTCCGTGCTTCCCAGGGCCAGACGCTCTGTACTGTCCAGCTCTGAGTCTGAGTCAGACACCAGTTGGCTCAGGGGTGTTTCACTGCCAGGGTAGAGCAGCAGCTGAGTGTTGGAGCAAAGCCCTTAGGAGTCATCCAGACCTCCTCCCCTTGCTCCAAACCCAGAAGATAGAAAAAGGGAGAGGAATGTGGAAAGGCTGTTTTCTCTAGGGAAGGAGCTGGTCCAGCTTTGTCCCCATCCACCTGCTTCACCATTACCACCACTTTGGAGATCTTGTCTCAAATCTAACCCACATCCATCCTACTACTGTACATGCTGCTTCCCCAAATTCCTTGGGGCCTAGGTTTTTTTTTTTTTCAAGGTAGGGTTTCATTCTAGCCCAGGCTCACCTGGAACTTACTCTCTAGGCCCAGGCTGGCCTCAAACTCACAATGATACTCCTACTTCTGCCTCCCGAGTGCTACAGGGCCCAAGATTGCTATCTGATATAGATTTTTTTTCCATCCCCATACCTGTGTTCTTCGGAACAGAGTCCTCTCTGCACACACACATGCACCTTTACACATACACCCATGGGCCACTTGGGAGGAGGAGTGAATGTCAGGCAAAGGTCAGAGGGCAGTAGGGACACCTCCTGTTCTTTCTTTCCTGCTCTCGCCTTTCAGGGTCCTCTCCTTGGTGCCTCCCTTTTACCCACAAAGATGCAGGCTTTTGGGGTTAAGTGATCTGAGGGTCAGAGTGCACCCCTCATCCTCTTCCTCGCCTTCCTTTCCCATCCCAGCTGCTCTACTAGCAGAGCCACCTGTCACCCCAGAGACAGAGGCCGGAAACTCCTGGTTGCTAGGCAACCCTGTCTCCCTGGCCACCCCCTCCTGTTGCCATGGATTCCATGACTGAGAGGGTAGCAGCCGAGGGGGGAGCAGAAAGGTTAGGCTATGAAAGGACTCTCCTGGAGTAGGGTGAGATGCCTGATGGAGGGGCAGAGGAGAGCAGAGGGAGGAGCTGTGCATCTGGCTGGGTGGGAGTGAGAAGCTCCAGCTGGGGAGGGGAGGGCCCTCCAGGAAAGAAGGAGGGTGTTCTCTGAATAATGTTTTCTCCAATCACTGGATCTCAGCCCAGGGCAGTAAGGGGGGGAGGAAGTCTAAAAGGGGCCAATGACAGTAAGCCTCCAAATGGATAAACAGACATCTGTTAACCACTCCCCTCAGATCAGGAATATAAACTACTTCCTTGTGTTGAGGAGGTATCCCTGAATCAGCAGAGGGACCAAAGAAGTACTCACCTGCTAAGGGGTATGGCCCCCAGACCAAGACTATCCTCGGAGTGGGAGGGACTAGGGGGCTCCCTCTTTGGAGCCAGCTTCACTCTGGCCTCTGCCTCCTCCTCCCCTCTCTGGGTCCAAGGACCATCAGCAACAGAACTGGTACCAGAATCTGGTTCAAGAGGGGCAAGTGGGGCAGGAGCAGATGGGTCAGGCCGGGGAGCTGGGGGTTGAGGAGGCAGCTCAAAGGTGAAGAAGGGGCTCTGGGTTGGGCCAGGTGAGGCCAAGGCCTCCAGAGAGGCAAGGCTGGTGTAGGAGGTGCCCTTGGCCCGGTGTGACTCCAGGATTGCTTCAAACACACAACTGAAGGAGTCAGGCCCATCTGCTGAGGGGCTGGTCCCAGGTAGAAAGGGCACAGGTGACTTGAGAGGCCCAGAGTGAGACATCTGGTTCCCTGGCCTGAAGAGGCAGGGAGAATATCTGATCAGTGCCTCAGAGCCAGGCCTTGGGCAGGGATTTATTAAACTCTCTTGCTGACTCTGTTATGGGGGTTATCAGACCCTTTTTCACATTTAGACCCAAACCCCTAAAAAAAGAAGCCCAGGAAACTCAGTGCTTTTGCAGCATGCCAGCCCTGCCCATCCCCAGCACCTAGTCCCCCTCCTTTCCCCTCCCTGCTAATCTCCCTTTCTCCTCCTTTCCCTGATCCGCTTCCCTCCTGCCATCCCATTTCTATTTCTGGCAACATCTTAGGAGAAGATGCGGCTCCAAGCTGTGGTGGGGTGTGAGACGGAAAGAAAAGCCCCCACACTCCCCGCTTTCCTGCCAGGACTTGGAATCTGACCAATGCTCCCATGTCCCCAGGTTGGCCTCTGGCCTCTGGTCCCTGATCCTCTAGAAGCCTGCTGCCTCTGTGTGGCTCCCCACCCTCACCCCTGGGCTCCCTGATGCCCCCACATTCCCTGTGTTCGGTCAGGACTCAGACTTCTGTGTGGAATCTCCTCCCCACACTTACTCTCTGCATGGTCCAGCGCCACCCTCACCTGTAAACCCCGTCCTTTTGATTCCAGCTCTACCTATGACCAGTGAGAAGGAGCAAGCCACTTGCCATTTCCTATCTCCACTCACCTAGCCCCCTCTGAGGCCTCAAACACCTCATCATCCACATCCTCTTCCCCGCCTGCCTCATCCTCATCTTCATCACCACTGCCCAGGCTGGAAGGAGGACCAGGGTGTGGGCCAGGACGTGGGGCAGGTGGGCGGGCAGTGCCAACAGGACCCTCAGAGCTGGGCTGACTCTCGATGGCCGAGTCAGCCTCCTCCCGCTCTGCCAGCACCTCATCGATGTCAGTCTCACGGTAGCACCTCAGGGGCACTGTGTCCAGGTCTGTCTCAGAGTACTTAGCTGCTGGCCCCACAGCCACCCCAGAGCTCTGCCTGGAGTCCACTCCATGATGAGATGGGGGCACTTGCTCTGGGGGCTTAGCACCTGTAGTATGCAAGGGCATCCGGGTCAGGAGGTCATCCGCGTTGGACAGCTCCCCCACTGTCCTATATAGGCTGGAAGGTTCTTTCAGTGTCTTAGGCATCATCCCTCCTGCCACACCCTTCACCAGGTAGTCATGGTGATAATTTCAAACCAAAGCTCCTATAAAACAGCTATGAGGAGAATGAAGGAAAGCAGCCTCTTCTATTCCCAAAGAATCATCTTTGATATCCTGCCATCCTCTCCCTCAACCACCCAGCTTCCTCCAGGGGCTCAGGCCCAAATAAGACAGATGGAAAGACAGAGGCCTAGAGGAGTTTGGCTGATTTAGGAGCCCAGGCCCAAAGCAGGCCGGAAGAAGGTTTGAGGGAAAGCTCTCTGCCAATCCTCAGCAGCTGTGGAGAAGGCCATGCCTTCTTCCCCTGGTCTTCAGTCCATGACTTACCTGAGCTGGGGTGGTCCAAGGAGCCATAGAAGAATTCCCATTTTGCTCGAGCGATTCTCTGGGCATGAGAGGAGACTTCATGGGAGTGCCAGGTGTCCCCCTGGGACAAGGAGGGAAAAAGAGGCACAGGCCACCAGAAAAAAAAAAAGCCAGATAGACAAGGACAAAAGAATATGGGATAGAAGCAGAAAGAAAGCCACACAGGGGCAGAAACAAAGGGCAAGAAAGAGACAGATTTAGGACATTAAAGGATTCAGAGTGAATGGCAGACAACTCCAAGTCTGAGAGTGGCTGAGCCCTTGTCTCTTCACTGAGCTAAGGTGCTGCCACCTCAGAGAGCCCAAGGCAGGTTATGTACCTGGTTCAGAAATCCAGTGTGTGCAGGTCCTTGAAAGATCATGGCCAGGTGCTCAGGAGGCCCCCCCAGCCCATTGGGAAGAGAGGAGTAAAGACCATCTGCCCCGATCTGGGGTGGGACCAGCTGCCCACGTGTGGGGTCCCTACTGCCAGGAAGAATGGAGCCTCCTCCAGCTGGGAGTGGGTCTGATGTAGATGCCTCCAGTCGAAACTTCCTGTTGCAGCCAGCCCCAAGGGCTAGGGTGGTCTTGGGTGGAGAAACCCCACCCAAGTCCCAGCTCCGACTTAGGCCTCCAGGAGCCGGTAGGCCATTCAGTGGCCTCACGCTGGCCTTCTCCACAAAGCGGAAGATGACCACGGAGCTCCGTGCCCCTGGAGGGGGCTGACCAGTGGGTGAAGAGGGTGCCCAGGGTGAGGGAGCAATACGGGGTGAAGGGGAGCCACGCAGAGGAGTACAGGGTGCTGTCACACGTCCCAGTTCCCGGCCTTGGCCTCGTGCGCCTGGACCTGCTACTCGACGTAACAGAGAGCCAGTGCTGCCATACATGCTGGCTGGGGGACTCTGGGGCACTGGGCCTTCGGGGAGCCAGCGGCGAGGGCATCGTGGAGGGGAGATGGCACAGTCGCCTTCTGAGCAGAAGCGCATGGCACCCTGGGCCATGCTGGGGCCGGGGGGTCAGGCTGGAGGGGCAGGGATGGCAAGGCCAGGTGGGGAGTAAGGGGGCTGCATGCTCTTCAGACAGGCCTGCAAGAGAGGAAAAGGGGCAAGGGGAAGTGCCAGGGAGTTAGATAGGCAGGAAGGCAGAGACAGGGAGGGGAGAGCATGCTCGGTCCTCTAAGCTCCAGGGACCTAGCCTGGCCTGGGAATATGGGATCACTATCCTAGCCTTGGGGGCTCCTTCCATGGAGGCATGGGAGGAAATGAGTCCCAGGCTCCTCTCCTCTGTCTGGGGGCCCTGCATATCCTCCTAAGAGGAAAACCACACAAGTTCAGAAGTTCACTGAATTTAGTCCCTGGGGCAATTTGGAGTTCCTTCTGGTGTGGAGGAGGCTAGCTGGCACCCCACCATTTGGATCATCTAGCCCTGGGTCCCCTAATAGTCTACCTTATGGGTTTCCCCTCTCACTTGAGAAAGGGAAATGCAGGCTTCCTGGAAGGAGAGGGAGGAAGAGAGGTTATATAGGGACAACCGAGAGTTGAGAGGCACAGGGTGGAGGTGAAGGGAGAGGCCTGCACAGAAGCCCCTAACCCCAGTCACAAATGCTGAGTGGGGAAGAGATATTACCTCTCCATACAGGCACGGGCACACACACACACACACACACACACACACACACACACCCCTACATGCAGAAGGACTAATAATATATCACACAGGCAACACCCTGCAACACATACAGATACAGGCAATACAGCTCATAGACACACCCTCACACACGCTCAGTCATAACAAGTATGTGTATAAAGGAAAGGCACGTTTGTTTTACACACACACCATCATTAAACAGGAACACACAAAGAGGTATCCAGGCTCTCATTCTCTCATGTACACAGAGACAGGTGTATCAGACACAATCATATACAAACACACACACACACACTTGCACGTATACTCTATTAGAGACACACACATCCTCCCCTCCCCCCACCGTTCACCAGATATTTTTGGTGGGGAGGTGCACCACATCCCTCTCTTTCCCTCCTTCCACCAAGGGTATGACATATCTTGTGCAGCCCAGGAGGGATCAGAAAGGGGCAATGGGGCCGCTAGTGGCAAAGCAAGGTAGAGACAGCGGTCAGGAGCAGCAACCCTGCCAGGGTTCTTAAAGCTCAACAGGGCCCTGTGCATCCCCTGCTCCAACCCACCCAGGTACTCACCGCTGCTCGACCGGAGCTGGAACCGAGGAGAGGTAGAGAGGCTGGGCCCAGCTCAGCTGTGAAGGCAGCGCGGCTCCCGCTTTCTCCAGGCCCGCCCGCCTCTCAGTCCCTCCTCCACCCGCCCCACGCGCCGCTCAGGCAGCGCTAATCCTCCCCACCTCCCTCCTCTCCCAGGGCCCTGAGTCCCAAAGGCTGCCAACCTCCCTGCCACTAGGTCCCCGCTGGGCTCCCCTGCCAACCTAGGACCCACCTCGGACGAGGGGGAGAACAGGGAGCCCCCCGTTCGTTTCCCCAAATCCTTACGTGCCCCACCCCACTTGTGTTCCGGTCTCTTTCGCCCACTGCCACCTAAACCACACGTGGAGCCCAGGGGCACACGGGTGTCCCGCTCCAGACCCCACGCGTGTCCCTAGGAGGCTGCCACATGACCTGTTACATGCTACACGCGCTCCCGCCCCCACGAGCACGCGGCCACGCAAGGCACACGGTGCGAGCGTAGACCGGACCCGCCCCCTAAATCCAGGAGACCAGCTCTGGAAGGGGCATCAGGGAACGCCGTCTTGAGCCCTGCGGGGTTCCATGACTCAGACTCTGGCGTCCTAATCCTGACCACCCACCCGAAGTGCAGAGGAAGAATAAGCCAGACTTCGGGAAGAACTTCCTGGTGCCTGAGTTAGTTGTCCCGCCCGTCCCTGGGCAAGAGGGTAGAAGGGACGACCCTGAGACTGGAAGAAGTGGACCACAGACACTCCTGTGTCCTTGGCTCGGGAAGAAGGGGGTCCTGCTATTTTAGGAAAGCGCCACACGAGTTACTATGGCAACTCGTCTCCTTTGGAAGGCCATGGAGGGCAGATGATAACCTCGGAAGAAAGAGGGGGTCGGTTTGGGCGATCAGGGGGGCACGAGGAAGTGCGAGGCCGGGGTGCGCGGGGCTCACCGCGGGGAGGGGTGGCGCAGATTCCGCGTGGTGCTGAAGGGGACAGCGCCAGATTTGTCCTAATGCGCAAGCGCGGAGGCGCGAACAAAGAGGGGAGGGGGAGGAGGCGCGCGCACCGGGCTGTCATCTTTGCAGAGATCCTTCTTCCAAGCCTCTCTTTCCCCCGAGAAAGATAGAGGAAGCAAGCCCTTCACCCCCTTCTGGCCCTTTCCCTTCTCGCTGCTCTGAGGACCGAGGTAGTGTGGACGGGATTCTGGAAAAGCCAGGATGCTGGGCTCGTCATCCCTGCCTTCGTTGGTCCGAGCCAAGGCGTTTCCTCCCCAGGGCCTTGGTTTGCCCATCTTTAAAATGGAGCGAGACCCGCCCACTTTGCAGAGGCGCCCTAAACCCTGCTGAGATAACGGATGGGAGGCCGTTTTCGTGACGAAGAAGGGGCTGAAGTTTATACCGGAGTGCGCGATCAAGATCGATGCTCCCGCACCACCCTGGGGGCTGGAGGAAAAGCTTGGCCCGCGGTTAGGACTTGGGGCGCCGAGTCCCGAGGTCGGCGGAGTCACTGCCCTGGAGCGGGCACGGCCCTAGAGGGAGCCCTTGGTGGGCTGCTCGGAGCACGGATTCCCCTCGGGGCGCTGGCTCTGTAGGTCTTAGCGCCCTTCCCTCCCCAGCCCACGTCTCTCTCTTCGGGCAAAAAGTCGGTCGGTCCACGACGTGTTCAAGGGAAAGGGGCTAGATGGGGTACTTCTCGTTATTCCCCAGGGACGGGGTTGAGCAATTTGCTAGATAAAAGAAAAATCCCAGCGTTGCCTCATTTATTCGTTCTTTCGGCAATTACTTATTGAGCACTTGCTGCGTGCCAGACAGGGAGGGACTGGGCAGTTTCTGAAACAGCGACCCAAGGACGAGGCAGGCCGGGGTAATCTGGGCTCCGGCTCCGCCCACCCTGCCTTCGGCCTGGCCAACACCTCCCATCTCCACTGCCCTCCGAAGCAGCTCCGGAGCCGGATCCTCGCTCACCGCTCCCGCAGCCTGGGCTTCGAGCCCTGCCGCTGAGAAGGCGAGAACTGATGGTACACCCCGGGTCTGATCTGACTCGGTTTCGGGCTCGGTCCCGAAAGCGCTGATAGGATTCTCGGTGACACCGCACTCGATTGAACCGGTCTGTCTTTCCAGACCAAGGAGGCGGGCTCTCTGCAGCCGCTTCCAGGCCGGAGCGAGATCTTACTGCGCACGCGCAGTAGCCAGCCGATGGAGCCTCCGATGGAGCAGTCCGGAGGGGAGCAAGAACCCGGAGCCGTCAGGTACCGAGCCCCGGAGGTGCCCAGGGAGGGGAGCGGAGTCCAGGACGGGCCCGGGGGCCTTCTGCGAGCCGGGGCGCGGGAGCGGCCGCAGGACTTCAGCGCCGCTCTCCACGCAGGCTCCTCGACCTGCCCTGGGAGGACGTGCTGCTCCCCCACGTCCTGAGCCGGGTTCCGCTGCGCCAGCTGCTCCGGCTGCAGCGCGTCAGCCGGGCCTTCCGGGCGCTCGTCCAGCTGCACCTGGCCGGGCTGCGGCGCTTCGACGCCGCTCAGGTGAGCCCGGGCCGCCCCGCCCCCGCCGCGCGGGGTCCCCGGGCGGGAGGAGAGCGCCCGGGCCGGGGGTGGGGTGGGGTGGGGCAGGCTGAGTCCCCGCGCTCCCCGCCCGCAGGTGGGTCCGCAGATCCCGCGCGCCGCGCTCGCCCGACTCCTGCGGGACGCCGAGGGGCTGCAGACGCTGGCGCTGGCCCCGTGCCACGAGTGGCTGTCGGACGAGGACCTGGTGCCGGTGCTGGCGCGGAACCCCCAGCTGCGCAGCGTGGCGCTGGCCGGCTGCGGGCAGCTGAGCCGCCGGGCGCTGGGGGCGCTGGCCCAGGGCTGCCCGCGCCTGCAGCGCCTGTCGCTCGCCCACTGCGACTGGGTGGACGGGCTGGCGCTGCGGGGCCTCGCCGACCGCTGCCCGGCGCTGGAGGAGCTGGACCTCACCGCCTGTCGCCAGCTCAAGGACGAGGCCATCATGTACCTGGCCCAGAGGCGAGGCGCGGGCCTCCGCAGCCTCTCGCTGGCGGTCAACGCCAACGTGGGGGACGCCGCGGTCCAGGAGCTGGCCCGGCACTGCCCGCGACTCGAGCACCTGGACCTCACGGGCTGCCTCCGCGTCGGAAGCGACGGTGTCAGGTGCCTGGGGGCGCGGGGCGGGCTGTACCTGGCAGGGCCCTAGCCCCCTGCCAGCCGGTCCCCTCCAGGACCGGAGGGACCACTGACTTCATGGCGTTCCTGCAACCAGGGCATCCTGACATCCTGGGCTGAACTGAGGCCCCATCTCTCCCTGGGGTGCTGGAGGGAAAGCCTGGAATGTGCGGGAGCCGGCTGCGGCCGGGTGGGCTCTCCCCGTCCCCGCCCGGGCCCTAGGTCACCCTGCTCCTCCCTCAGGACCTTGGCCGAGTACTGCCCGGCGCTGCGCTCCCTGCGGGTGCGGCACTGCCACCACGTGGCCGAGCCGAGTCTGAGCCGTTTGCGGAAGCGCGGCGTGGACATCGACGTGGAGGTGCCGCTGCACCAGGCCTTAGTGCTGCTCCAGGACATGGCGGGCTTCGCACCCTTCATCAACCTGCAGGTCTAAGTGAGCCTCCCGCCGGCGGGAGCACAGCTGGACTGTGTGGCTGGGGCCTGACGATAAGCTGTAGGGAAAATGAACTCTGGGGACCTCTGGTGAGAGTCCTGTGCCCTGCCCCGCCCTGGAACTTCAAATAAAGAGCTTTTTACCCCCTCTTGCTTTGCTGCCCTGCTAGAGAGAGAGAATGTGGGATTGGGGGGAGAATATCAGACAGGCATAGTAAGTATCCCAGCCCTGGGGCAGAAATGACCAGAATATGCTCATACCTTCCCTGAGCTACCTTTACTGTGCCCATGGAGGCAGCTCCAAGAACAGGTTAACACTACAGAGCAAAGAAGTAAATAAGGGGACAGGCTTAAAGGAGGCCCCTGGGGGGAGGGGAGGGCTGCTGCATCCCTCTGGGACCTGGAAGGCATAGTAGTCGAGCCTGGGCTTCAGTGGAAGCGGTACTTTCTGGCTGGCTTGAGGTTGATGTATGTGGCCTTCATCTCCTCTGCCTCGGGGTTCCGCACATCTTTGAATCGCTCCCCTTTGGTGCTCACGATCTGGTTGTCAATGTATCGGATCAGCTTTTTGGGAGCCTGTCAGGCAATCAGACAGTGAGTGACAGGTCAGGAGCCAGTGCTGCTCTCCACCTCTCCAGCTGCTCATAACCCTCTAACCTCCTTTGGCGCCATGGGTCGGTGAATCTTCTGGTCCTCCGCACTATCCACCATCATGTACCTGCCGAAAAATAGCTGGGTGAAGCTCTTGTCACCTGGGAGGATCCTCCAGGGGGTGCAGCCCAGCCAGGCCCAGACTCACTTCTGAAGGATGAAAGACTTCAACTCATCCTTTTGGGGGCCTCTGAGGCGCTTTGGCAAGTCCTACAGAGACAGGAGACCTAGTCTAGGTCCAATGGCAACAATAAGGAAAACAGATGTGGCAGGTGGGGGTTGGGGACTGAACACCGAGGTGAGAGAGGCTGAGGCTGTGGGGAGGGTGGTAAGGTTAGGGTGGGACTGGGAGAGGATACCTGACTGGGGCCATCCCAGCCTGGAGGCCCCTCTTCCTTGCCCTCTACCAGCATCTGTACCGCCTCTTCCAAGTCCCCCCGCGCTTTGGCCAGCACCCACTGGGCTTGCTCCATGGAACACGTAGGGAACACCTCCAGGAGCATATCCACCCCTGGCAGCAGTTCCTCCTCAGCGCCAGCTGCCTGTGGGCACAAATGTTGGCAGTAGGCCACACTTCTTCCTTTCCCACCCCAAGGTCCCTTATTGGTACCTTCCCCTACTAGTACCTCATCTTGGATGTCCCTAGCAGCACCAGGAGACCTAGTCTCTTCTTTGAGCTTTTCAGGCCTCTGCAGGTGCTCTGGAGAGATGGGCGCCTGACCTTGGACACAGGAGCTCTGTGGGTGCAGGTTCTCTTGAAGAGATAGAGAGGGCATCAAGTTTGCCAGGGATCTAAGGGGTGGGTTATGAATCCCCCAAGTGCCAGATTGCAGGCTCACCTTTGTTCCTCGCATCACTCAACTGCACTGAGAGCTTCTGCATCATGTCCCCTATTGTGCTCCTGAAAGGACAAGAAAGGTGGTGGGTGAGGGGATCACTGTGTCTACCCAATGCAACCAGCCAGCCCCTCCTTTAGGCCCTACCTGGGGATGTGGGCAAAGCCAGGCACGTAGGCCTCCATCATCTCAGTAAAGGCTTCCATATCGAAGTTCTCCTCTGATGGGCCTGAGGGGCCCAAGTCCTCCAGAACTCCAAGCACATAGGAAAAGATGACCTCATCCAAGCCACTACAGGAAGGGAATAGGACAAGCCCTATGGATACTTCCAGCACCCTTATCTAACCTGAGACTCCAGGCCTCTGATTCATGAGTCAGATCTCAATCTTGAAGGCCACAGAATCTCTTCACTTTGGTTTTTCCATCAGTCCAGTATAGGTGACAGACAGCTTGCGAGGTAAGGCCACCTTAACAAATAAGAATCAGCCCTCCTCACCCTAGGAACAAGTCAGGGTGCTTTCAGCCCACCTCTCCATTGGCCAGGGCCCAAAGTGCTCCCTGGCAGCAACAACCTGGACCTGGGCTGGTCCTTCAGAGGAACCTCTCCCTACCTGAAATCAGCCTCTGGGAGGTGTTTCTGGACAAAGGTTAGGAGGGCCGTACTGACAATCCTCTCCAACTCCATGTTCTCTTCTCTTCTAAATGGACACAAGATAGAGGGTTGCCAAGCTGCCTGTGTTGCCTCCACCCACTGGGCCTGGAGGCAGCAGCTCCTCCCTCCTTGCCTGCTTCAGAACCATCTGTTGATGCTGCCCTCCCAGCTCCCTCTGCCATCCACCTCCACCTCTTCCAGCCCAAGACAGAGTAGGGCACTATCTCCAGATGACCTCCAGAGGGAGGTGCCCCCTTTCCCACCCTTCTCCTCATCCCCTGTGGCAAGAAGCCCAGGTCGTGGGGTCACATGCCTCCTGGCTGAAGAATCTTATCACTGAGAAGGCCATTTGGCCCCCAAGTCCATTCACAAGGGGCCCCATTGTCTAGGTCCCTAAGGAGCAGAGCTCAGAACCAAGCACAGCCCTTCCCCCACTCATGACAGGCCACCCACCCTCAGTAGAAAGAGGCTTTTTTTGGGGGGCCCATATGGAAGGGGAAGTCCTGCATGGATTCTCTCCTCCTGCCCAATCCCTGCCCTTCCAGCAGCCTATGGTGTCTAGAGGCCTTGGTTCTCCTTTCCAAGCTCCACAATGTCAGCCTTGCCACTTCTCCACCCTCACCATTCCCTCCTCACTTTTTTTGTTGTTTTGTTTTGTTTTTCAAGGTAAGGTTTGCATTAGCCCAGACTGATCTCTGTAGTCCCAGGTTGGCCTCAAACTCACAATGATCCTCCTACCTCTGCCCCCTGAGTGCTGGGATTAAAGGCATGTGCTACTACGCCAGCCCCTCCTCACTTTACTGCTGCCTTGCTACCTTCTTGCTGTTCCTCAAACCTGCTGAGTGTCTATGCCCTGCAACACTCACAAGGTTCAGACCCTGACTTTCTCCAGGGCTCTCCTCAGATATTCCCCACTCTTTAACCCCTTGCGCATCTTTGTATGTTTATCTGTCT
>PVHP010018010.1:0-33852 GCA_004024765.1 Zapus hudsonius | reverse complement strand
GCTTCGACAGCGTGAGGATCGGTGACCATCCCCCCCCCCCCCAAGGACCACAGTCAGAGACCATAAATCACTCTTCATGCTCAGCAGGCCGGAGACAAGGCAAGTCAACAATGGAGTCCCTGCTGCAGCACTTACCATGAGAGCACATGGATGGGTTCAGGCAGGGAAACTTCCAGACGGAATCCTCAGCTCAGCAAATAGCCTTTCTCCCATCCCACGGTGTGATCAACCTCAAGCTCCCAGAACAGACACCCAAGGGACGCTTTGGTGAGTAGCTGTTGTTTCTGTTCTTACCTGTTGTCGAATTTCTTCCTCCATTTTTACTGGGGAGCCCAACTCTGCAACTTGCTTGACACCTTCGCTGGCGTATCCCCCATATTCCCACAGCACGTAGTTCTTGGAGTGGGAGCCCCCGATGATCGCTGACCAGTGGTTGGCTCGGCCTGGAAACCAATCAGGAGGTAGGTAAGGTCAGTGGGGCTGAGACTGAAACACAAGCCTCTTTTTTTTCTTCTGGTACCAAGGATTGAACCTGGGACCTTGTGCATGCTAGGCAAGCACTTTACCTCTGAGCTAGATCCCTAGCTCAACTTAAGCCTCTTAGATGACAGGAAGGAGGGGAACCAGACAAAAAATTGGCCAGCACCCATTAAGCACCTGCTGTGTCTTCAGCCCAACGCTGCTCAGCGAGGACAAGAGTCCCCATGACCAGAGGCAGACAGGTTAGCAGCAGATGCCAAAGAAGACCCGAAGGCAGCCTAGGGAGGTCTTCTGCCTAAGGAGTTCACCAAGAAAGAGACAACTGAGAGAATTCGAATGCTGATCAGATTTTCAAGGCAAAGCAGAGAGAGGAAGGCTATTTCTGGCAAGCTCGGGAACATTAAATAATGCTGTGCTTGGAGAGTCAGGCATTTAGCATTGCTGTGTCACAAACTGTCAAGGGAGACTTAGGAGATGATGTAAGGGAGGTGGGAAGGAGCCTGCTCCCTCCGAGTGGCCTTGCTTTAAAACGCTTCAGGAGTTTGGATGCCATCTGAGAAGATCTGAAAGCCACCGAAGGGCTCGGAGCAGGAGAGTGACATGATTGCATTTGAATTTGAGATAAGTCCCCCAGGCAGCAGTGCAAAGAACTCATCGGAGGGAGGAAGACTGCAGCGGGAGAGCTGGGGATGTGACAGGGCGAAAGCTGAGGTGTGTGAGGAATACCACCAGGCAGTCCTCAGGGCTTTACATGGCTGTCTTCAGCTGGTTTCTATGTCTGTCCCAATATGGGGGAGGGGCACGCAGGCGTCTATGTATATCCCAATACGAGGGAGGAGCAAGCAGGCTTCTATGTAGATCCCAATAAGGGGGAGGGGCAAGCAGGCTTCTATGTCTGTTCCAATATGGGGGAGGGGCATGCAGGCTTCTATGTATATCCCAATACGGGGGAGGGGGCAAGCATGCCAGCCACATTTAAAGGATGGGGCAGACAACCTAGATATGTGGAAATGACCAGTGCATAGTCATTTGGTGATGACATATGGGATGGTGGCTGTAGTGGGATACAGGAGGGGGTTCAAGCACAGAGCATGAGAAAACAGCAAGACCTGACCAGGACTAAACCAGAACCTGATCTGAGGGTTTAACCAAAGTTCCCAGGGACTGAGAGAGGGAAGGACATTCAATATGCACACCCTACTGGGCTTGCTTTTCTGTGCAAGCAATATAGGGGCATCCATATTTATTATTGACTAAGTTATATATAGTTCATTAAAGGATTGGCTCAACCTTCATTCTTTGGTTCATTTTTACAGTGTCAAGTTTAAAAAAAGGTTTTTTTTTTTTTTTTTTTGAGGGGGGTGGGTTTTGAGGTAGGGTCTTGCTCTAGCCCAGGCTGACCTGGAATTCACTATGTAGTCTCAGGGTGGCCTGAAACTCATGGTGATCCTCCTACCTCTGCCTCCCCAGTGCTGGGATTAAAGGCGAGAGCCACCATGCCAGATTGAAAGAACACTTTTAGGTGTGATGAAAGGGAAAATTCAAATTAGGTAAACCCAAATGACATCCTTGGTTCATACCTGTGGCGTAGGGAAGGAAGTACCTTCACTCCATCCCAGCATCCACAGAAAGGATTCTGAACAGAGCCTGGTTCTTGTGCCCCAGGGGCCCATCAGAAATACATGCATAAAGCCAGGCTGCAGCTTTCTGGCCTGCTGAGGTAGTTATGCCTTAACCCAGGCAAATGGCATTGCCAAGTCGGTCTGACCAATTGCTTTTTATTTCCTATATATCAGAGAAACACAAGCTCCATGTTTATCCTTTATATCCTGAGGGAAGATGGATGGAGACGCTGCAGGCTATTTCCCTAACTCATTTCCTAGGTGGGGAGAATGTTCTAGCTGTCATCTAAGCTTGTTTAGGGCAAGGATCCATTGCCTGTTGGGACCTTTGATTTGTGCTGTGATCACAGGGAGACCAGCTTCTACATCTTGCTTCCCTGTACCACTCCACGGTCATGCCCCCTATGTTCAAGCCTGTCTCACCTGTCATTCTCTCCCTAAGGGCTCAGCACATGCTGTTCCCACTTACTTGGCTCTGAAAACTCTTATTTCTCCATCATCTACTCAGAAACTTCCCAAGACTGGGCTAGGCTGACCTAAGGCCTGACCCCCACCTCCCTCCCCATAGCACAGGGCAAATTCACCATGATTCTTGAAGCTCCCAGAGGGGCTCTGCCTTCAGCACTGTGCCTGATGTCTGCAGGTTTATAGAAGCATTTCATCTAATCAATCAAATGAGAAGGTAGGCATATACGTGTTTGAATCGTCAGGGAGCACATTTGCACAGATGGGATTCAACATGACAAAATTCAAGTTCAATCCATCAGAGTGCCCGACACCGACTCAGCTAACGGAGTCAGCCATGCTCCACACTGTTAGAAAAGAGAGTGACAAGAAGAGACAGAGGCATTAGTCTTCCAGCTGGCAGACAGGGATTTAAGCCCTGGCGTCACCACTTATTAAATGTGTAAACTGTTTATTTCCCTGGGTTTCAGCTTCCTCTTTAATAGTTCAGGGCTGATCTTGCCTACCTTATTGACCTATTGTGAGAGTCAAATGATTTCATAAATGAGATGATGTATGTGAAATCATTACTGGCACAGAACAGACACTCATTAGGTATGGTTTCATGGTTAGAGGCTTCAAAACTGTGTAAGCAGCAAAACCTGCCCTCCATTCAGCATAAGGATAAATAAGTATCATATGGACTGTGATAGAAAGAGAATGGAAGAGAACACAATCCTAGGAGGGTCAGAAGATGAGCCCAGATGGATCTTTCCAGTTTATCCCTTCAGCTTCCATTAGCTAAGAGCCAAACACTGCGGCGGGCCTTGGACACAGAAAGGAATAGGACCTGGCATTTGCCCAGAGGGACTCACAGTCTGGGTGGGAGAAACAGATGGGTAAGCAGATGAGCTAGAATCCAGCCTGCCGGGGTTATTCCACAAGAACACAGAACACAGGGGACGAGGGAGCCACTCCACAGTCTCTGAATCCAAGGAATCTCCCGTGAACTCTTCCGACATGGATCCAGCTTCTTCCTCTCTTGAGTGGAATTTCATTTTAGCAGTTCAACCTTCTAGCCAACGCAGTTGTTAGTGTCCTGTAATGACTTTGTTAGTTCCCTACATTGGCTTTGTTAGTTTCCTACAATGACTTTGCAACTTTACTCAAACTCAGCACACTTAATGTCACCAACTCAATAACAGATCTGTGCAAGGTACCCAACCGCATCCTCCTTGGAGGAGGGTTACGGCAAGAGCCAATGGAGAAATAGTTGCCAACATTACAGTTGGCACACATGGCAGGTAAGCAACCATCGCTGGGACACACAGAGAGACGTGGTGACTCTAACAGCAAGAGGTCTGCGACAATGAATCCGTCATTCAACTTCTGAGAGCTTCTGTTTCCCTTGTAGTATTGATGAATTACTTATTTTTCTGGTGCTAAGGATCAAACCCAGGGTTTCATACATGACGGCCAAGTGCTCTATGACCGAGGTCGTTCTGTTGCCTTCAAAACCAGAGATAACAGTTATGAGCCTGGGCTGTCGCCCAGAGTTGTGCAAATTAATTGGGCTGGTTTTGCAAAGAACTATAACAGGTGTACACAGGATACAAAACAGAGTTATCAGCAGCATTTCAGACAGAAAATACCATGGGCATCCACAAGAGAAATCCAACAGAAAGCAGAAGAGAAGGGAGTGTTTGCATTGAACGGGGGAGGGTTCCCAGAGTCTCAGAGAAGCAGGAAAATGGAGGAGATCAGGCTGGGTGATAGATGGATGGGACCTCAGATAAGAAGATCAAATACCTGTCACCTGTCTGGATGATGTTTTCCTAGGAGTGACCCTCACCACAACCTTATCCTCATGTTCTACATGAGGAAACTGAGGCCCACAGAAGTTAAGGAACCTGCCCAAGTACACAGAACTGAGGCAGGGCAAAGCTGGCCTTTGAACCCTACATTCATTTGACTCAACAACGCTTGCTCTCTACTGGAGATTCTATTTGTAATTTTCAGAAATCAATGAGAACTGTGGCCAATGGAACTCCACCAAGTGGACCTGAGTTGATGGGGGCAGGAGACAAACCACCTCAAACTCACCATTTAGAGCCCTAACGCAACCTCTAAGGAAGTGGGATGATGAGCAAAAGTGCTCTTCCCACAGAAAGGCAGACATCCTAGGGATGGATAATGGAGAGAGGCACCAAGGGTGCCCCAAATAGTCCAAAACACAAATCCAGAGACTCTTAAGAACCTAATAATTATGCAAAATTTAAACTCATCCACCATGATTCAGGGAAATTGGCGGAAGAGGTGGTGGAAAGAATATAAGAGCCATGGGGAGGGGGGAGAATATCTAATGCATAAAAGAGAATGTCATCCTGGTTTTAATGGTTTTCTCTAATAACTTATGATACTCAGCATATTGTTCTGTTAATATATATAATTTTATTCCAATAAAAAAAACGTTAAAAAAAGAATGCTTGCTATTTATTTCCCCTGCAGAACGCTGTGAGGTCAGGGAGTAAAAGGGACCACTCAGCAGACTGCAGTTTTAGGAGGCAGACATAAGATAGATCAGAAAGTCAGGATCAGCTGTGGAGAGTGCTGAGTGTCCACGAGGTCAATGACATGAGAAAACAGGAAGTATGATGGAGGATTCCTTCTAGAAGAATGATATGCATTGATTGAACGTTAATTATATGTCAGGGACTGTGCTAAGACCCACATTATTTCACTGGCCACTGAAAAAGAAAACTCTTGAAAAATGGTGATGTGTGCTCTGGTATGTATGTGGAGTTCAGATGACAGCTTTGGGTGTTGGTCATGTTTTCTACTTTGTTTTTGAAACAGGGTCTCTCTTGTTGTCTTTTTGCTGCTAGAAAGATCACTCTAGCTGTTCATGAATGTTTGGATACTCCTGGCCCCACCTCCCATTACTATAGACATGCTGGGATTGCAGGTGCATGTGCCAAGTGTGTTCAGATTTATGTGGGTGCTGGGGATGGAATTCTGGTTGACATAGAGCTGGTGCCTTTAACCAATGACATACCCATCTTCCCAGCCCCTAGAAAGTTTTTTTTAATATACAGATGGGTTATGGCTTTAGTATGAAATGTTCCCCGCAGGCTTGTGTGTTTAAACAGCTGGTTTCCAGCTGGTGATGCTGTTTGGGGAGTATGTCGTCTTTAGGAGGTGGAGTCTGGATGACAGAGGTGGGTCACGGGAGGTGGGTCTTTCAGGGTTATAACCTGGCCCTACCTCTGGTCTCATCTATAGTATATCGGAATGCTCCTCTGCTATGGGCAGATCCATTATTCCTTCTCTGCCACGATAGACAGAACCTTCCGAAACTGTAAGCCAAAATCAATCCTTCTTCCCTTAAGTTGATTCTGGTAAGCAGTTTGTCGCAGTGATAAGAAAAGTTAACTAGTAGAAGATGCTATCATAATTCTTACTTTCACATGAGGAAACTTGGACTTGGGTGAATCCAAGATCACAGAAGCAGATGATTAAAGATGCAGGGATTCAAAGTTGGTCCTGTCGGGTGCAGGGGCCAGATCGTTCCTACTGCTTTGTACCCTATATGAGGTAAGACACACCCAGTGGCAGGAAGGAATGGGATCCAAAGGTGAGGAGACCAAACAGGAGGCCCTTCAATATTCCTTGCATGAATTGCTTTGAGTCTGACTTAAGACACTGACAGAAGAAATAGACACAAGGGGTCAAAATATGTACCCAGAAGACAGAAGATTGGGGCTTGAGATATAGCTTGGCAATAAGACACTTGTCTAGCATGTTGAATCCCAGCACTTCAAGAAGAAGAAAAGGAAGAGGAGAGGATGAGGAAAAGGAAGAGGAAGAGGAGAAGAGGAAGAGGAATAGGGATAGATGGGGAGATAATTTGGTGAAGTAATTAAAAATATAGGTTTTGAGATCAGATCATGGGTGTTCTGGTATTTGTTCAGGAACTTTCGAAACAGACCAGATCAATCACTCCCAACTTCAGCTTCTTCATCTATACAGAGAGAAAACCAGACTCCTAGTGCCGTTGTAAGGCTGAGGTCCTTGTCATGATGGTTAGTGGCTGGCACATAAAATGGATCAGTCAGTTAAATAGCTAGTAAAATTAAACCTGAATAGGGCAGAACAAACATAGACTAGTTCTAGAAGGCACAATAACCAAGAGGTATCTGAATGGATGACTGGGTGACACTTTGACTTAGAGGTAACAGGTAGAGATGGCAGGAATGTCAGGTGAGGACCTGACTCTGGAAAACATCTGAATCTGGAATCATCTAAATGTGTTCAGTGGCCCGGGGTCAGCAGAGTGAGGTGGCCAATTGACCTAGGTTAACTAGTTTTTTTCGGGGTCACCATCCCCTAGAAGATAAGGAAGGAGAGAGAAATAAGATCTAGGTATTAGAAGTCTGGGGAGAAGGTGGTAGGATTGATGCTTATGTCATCCTTTAAAGAATAATCAGAGACCACCTTTGGGGTCTCTGGTGAAACATGGGAGGCTCAGTCCTAGAAGGCAGAGAAGCAAAGATGATCACTGATCTATTCATCTTGCAATAAGGGGCAACACTTCTTGGTTTAGCATGTCCCTTCACTGATTCCAACAATGCTGAAGACACCTATTCATATCTGGGCTTAGACACAAATTTCCACGGGACAGAGGCCGGTAAGAAACTGGTAGGAAGAAATGATTAGACGTGTGAATTTGAGATGCTGACAGCCACCTAAGTGCATATGTCCAAAAAGCCACTCTTTGAATATATATATGCACCTTGAATATATGTACAGTGACATCATTATGACATCTTTTCTGTTGTCCTCCTTGGTGCTAAATGACCAGTGTTCACATAGACACCTGAAAGGCCAGCACTCACCAAAGAAGCGGGGTTAGAAGAGACACTTTGCAAAGCAGGTGGATTGTTTGAGGTCATCTGCCATAGAGACTGTGATGGTCCACATTGGTTGGACCAACTTGAATGGGCTATGGGGAGACCAAACAGTCTTTGGGGTCTGACTGTGAGGGTCTAGATAGGTCTAATATTTGAACTGTTAAGTAGAATAAAACAGACGGCCCTCTCTGAGGGGTGTGGGCCCCCCTCATCAGTTGAAGACCTGACTAGAACACAAAGGCTGGGTCTCACTGGAGTAAGAGGGGGTTCCTACTCCCCGACTCTCTTCAAGCTGGGACATCATTCCCCTTCCCCTTCTTGCCTGCGGACTCAAAAGCTACAATGCTGACTATTCTGGGTCATGAGTCTGCAAAAAGCTTGCAGACCAGAACTGTACAAATCAGGACGTGGTCAGGCCTTCAGACTAACATCGCCTCGCCTTAGCCTCCAGCTTGCTAACTGCCTATTTGCAGCTTTTCGGTCTTCATATTTGGGAGAGCCAATTTCTTTAAACAAATCTCTTTGTATATGCATACGCAGCCCTCTGCTTCTGTTTCTTTGGAGAACGCTGACTAATAGAGCAGGTGTTCAGTGAATGCCTGGATTTCCTGGCCAGTCTCTAAAGTCCCCTGCCAAAACTAGTCCTGCAAAAGCCTCCCATTCATTTTCTTGATATCCATTCATAGTGCTTCATAGGAGAATGTTCTACAGCCTTAGTGACAGGATTGCAGCAACTCCTATTGTGCGACCTCAGTCCCGTCCTCGGTACTCAGCAAATCTTGGTTCTGTGCTGTTTTGGGGCCCTTATGAAATTCATTTCAAGCACAGATCTCTGGTCTCCAAGTTCTATCTTCTCTTCCCATTCTATCCCTTGCCACTAAAATCTCTTGGAGACAAAGGACAACCCATTGACAGGCTCATTCCATGCACCATGGGGCCAGCCACCAACAGGAAAATTTTGTGGACCTGCCAGTTCTATCTATCCATTCAAGTCATCATGGACCTCACTTCCCCCTTGGCCTTGTTATTCACACTCTCTTCCCAGACCCAGCAGCTGTCTAATGTCTTGTCCAATGCCTTGCACTTGGCCTTGGAACTTGGCTTCCATGAGTTGCCCCGGAGTGGTGCCCAGGACACAGCTTGGACCTGACCTCAAGCTCCTCCTGCTCTTAGTTGCTTCAGGGACTCACTCTGACCAAGTCACTGTGGTCTTCAGGATCCTGCCTCCCCCCCCCACACACACACCCAGTATGGCAAAAACCATGCATGAGGTTTCTGTCAATTAGGCCAGACATGACTCAGTTTTTCATCTGTTTGATTTCTTCCCTCAGCTCTCATTTATTTTCTTCCCTAAGATCTCAGGAGACATTCCTTTTTCATTGCTGGAACTTATAAAACATAACATTTTCTGTGTTCTCTGAGGCCTTTAAAGTCACTCAGTGAATATGTACTGGGCTCCTATTATGCATCAGACCAGGGACCACAGGCTACAGCTGTGGAAGGCAAGGACAGACACCTGAGGTTCCCTGACCTCCATGCATCAGCCTTGGCACACGTACCCCCCCCCACAAATATGTACACACATCACACACATCTCTCTCCCCCCAAGGAGAAACTGGGGCTGTGGAAGTAGAGGATCAAGCTATAGAAATAGCTTTGATGTCTCCATACATCTTGGGGCAAATTAAGCAGTGTGTGTGTGCCAGGTGAGACTCCACGAGGTATGAGGGACCACAGCTACTGGGGGGAGGGGAGCTCAGTGGAAATTGCAGAGGTTAGAGAATGCTGCCGGAGATACACAGTCTTTAAGTCAGACACAATAGAAAGGCTTTGTCATCAATTTGGGCATTTGGTTGACAGCCTAGGAGAGCCACATTAGTGGTTAAACTACTTCAGCCCAGGATGAAAGGCTACTAGACTTGCCATCCTAGTCAGCCACATGCCTCTGGGATGAATCTCCAAACCAGGCACAATTTGGGGAGGAAAGTATTTATTGAAATAACAGATCTAGGGGAAGTTCCAAAAATGAAGGAAAAGGCTGGCCCCCTTTTACAGATCCAAGCAGAGAGACAGAGACCCAGCGCCTCCAAAGCAAGCAAGCACACTGTCCCTAACTAAACAATATCATGACTAGCAGACTTCAGCTCCCTTTGCATATCGATAGCTGGAATTTTGCATCCACCTCAGAATCACCAAAATCCCGCCCAGGTGACATCTCCTCCAGCCAGGTAGCTGGAGACAAATCTCTAATGTATTTTTTAGTCTATTGGGGGACAGTCAATCAAACTACCACACTTGCCTTAGCCTGGGAAGGGAATTAAACAGAGTCATCAGTAAATGACCATTAGCCAAACTCAAACTCCATATGCTTGAAATGAAGACAAAAAGTCCAAGTATTCAATAATGCAGCCTTGACACTGACCAGCATACAATAATAATAATAACAACAAAAATAACTGGACATATGTAGAAGCAAGAAAAAGTGACCTAAGACATAGGGAAAAAACAACCAATAGAAAGATACCCTCAGATGACTGATCCCATGGGATTAGCATGAAAGGTTTGTAAAACAGCCATAATCTGTACGCTCAAGGATTTAAAGAAAAGATGGACAGGATGAATAAACAGATGGGGAATCTTGGCAGAGAAATAGAAGCTCTTTTAAAAAGCCCACATGGAAATGCTAGAGCTGAAAAATATATCTGTATTTGGACACAGCAATCGAAAATATCAGTAAACTGAAAGATAGGGCGACAGAAACACAATTCAAAGTGAAGCAAAGAAGGCCAAAGGGCTGGGAAAAAAAGTGGCTTAAATGGAGGCCCAGCATTACAAGACATAGAGTTTGACTTACAAACATGGTTAAATAAACCAAGCTTGAAATTCTCCAAATGTGAGGAGAAATGTCAACCTACAGACACAAGAAGCTCACCCCCCCAAGATAAAAGCAAAGAAAATAACAGCTAAAACCAAATGAAAACCAAAGAAAATGAAAATAAGGAGAGAAAAAAATGACATCCAAACACATCATAACTTGATCCAGAAAACAATCCTAGGAGCAATAAAAGACCCATTTCAGTTAGTGAGACAGTGATTCAAAAACAAGGCCAGCCAGGAGAGACAACGGAATGACACATCCAAAAATTTAAAAGAAACAAAACCCATCAACTTAGAATCCCGTTATCTTGTAAAAAGATTCCACAACAAGGGTAAAATAAAGCATTTTCTTTTGGATAATTGAAAGCGGAGTGAATTTATTACCCGCACATCTGCAGTATATGAAATATTAAAGGAAGTTCTCCAAGGCCGAAGGGAAATGGAAACAGATGGCACCTCCTGTCTGCAGGAGGCAGCGGAAAGTGCTGGAAACAGGAACTCTATGGAAAGGGCACCTCTCATTTCTTCTCCCCGAAGAGTTTCTCCCTCTATGTCAAGAGGTTCAAGTCACTGGCTCCATCACCACTCTCTTCCCAGCTGGTTCCCTCTTCCTCCTCTCGCTCACTCCTCCTCCAAATCTCTAGACCTTTGACTCTATTCTTGCGTTTGGACAATGGCTGGGGACAATCAGAGGAAAATGCCTCCCTGTCTTTTTTATTTCCCATTTTAGAATAAAAGCATACTTTAAATCCAGTAATACTCACCCTTCTTAATGGAGCCTAGCAAATTCCAACCAATGCATGTAATCAATATAATCACATAGCCACCACCATAATCAAGATATCGAAGAGCTTCATTATTCTTTTAGAATCAGTGTCATCCCACCACCCTCAGCCTGACAGCCTGATCTTATTATTATCATTGTCTTTATAGTTTTGTCTTTTTCGGGCTCTAAGGGTATCCATGACTTTTAGCACAATGCATTTGAGATTCATCCATTTTGTGTCGTCATTTATCTTTTCAAAAGTCTTAAAAGGAAAAGGGGACTCCCTACTGCTTCAAAGTCATCAACATATTCTTGTTGCCATTGTACGCTTGTGTGACCTTGATTAAGCTACATCATCTGGTCACTTTTACTTTCTGTGACATGGAATAATAGTACCAACCTTCTGAGGTTGTTCTGGGGCTACAAAAGGGAATCCACGTAAAACAGGGGGCATTGTTCTTGCTACATAAAAGATCCAGTTAACTGGTGGGGTGGTTTTGAATGTAATGTCTCTATGGCCTCAGGTGTTTGCCATTAAGTTCCCTACCTAGTCTTGACATAGTAAACCATTTGGAAGGTGGAATTCTACTGGAGGAAGTGTGTCAACCTTGGGGTTGAGTTCTAAGCCAGCTTCTCATTGTCTTTCTGCTATGGATATATGATGAGCTGAGCCAGCTTCTTCCGCCACGATGAAGCTTCCTCTAGACATTGTAAGCCCAAAATAAATCCTTTCCTCCCATAAAGTGCTTCTAGTCCAGTGTTGGACTCAGCAATGAGAAGGTAACTGCAACAGCTGGTTATCCTTAATTGTAATACTTCCTTTCTCCAGGGAAGGCAGGGATTGGGGCAAACTGAGACATAAAGAGCCAGTCTCATTGGGAAGGTCACAGTGGCTTCTTCTGAGACATGTAGTCAGTGTGGTTTGGGGTTCAGACAGAAGTCAATCCTGGGAATGCAGAACCCCGCTGGGTAGGAGCAAGAGGTAGGATAATGGCAGATGGATGAGCTGAGCCTACAGACAGACAGTAGGACCTTGTGTGTGTGCAAATGCACGTGAAGGCCAGAGGACAACCTCAGGTATTGTTCCATAATCATCATCCATCTTTTTTTTTTGAGTCAGGGTCTCTCACTGACCTGGAATTTGCCAAGTAGGCTAAACTCTCTGGACAGTGAACCCCAGGAATCTGCCTGTTTCTGTCCCCCTAACTCTAAGAGTAAAAGATTTTATTTTCCTCATAGGTTCTAGCGATTGAACCCAGGTTCTTGCACTTGTGAGGCTAGTACAGAACCAACTGAGTTACCTCCCTAGTTTCATAGCAGGGCCCTTGAGCTAAGCAGCCCTCACAGCTTAGGATCAACTTCTCAAGTTAGAGTGGGGAACTGACAGATGCTAAAAGGCATTGAGGGCCAGAGCAGCTCTGAGGGCACGTGGGCAGACATCTCCAGCAAGAAGACAATGTAGGAGCCCAGGGATCTAGGCTTGTGGCAGGGCTGCAGGCTCTTGAACAGCTGCCTGCCTGGCTGAGCTTAGTGGTACAGGCCTGACATTCCAGCTACATAGGAGCCTACTTGTAAGAAGCTTGCAAGTTCAAGGCCGGTCTGGGCTACAGAGTTAAATTCAAGGTCACTCTGGGCAAATGAGTGAGAACCTGTCTCAAATAAGATGTCAAAAGAAGTCTGGCATGATTACTGTGGTTCACACAAAGAGACAAATTATTGAAAACGATGAGGAGGAAGGATCAGGAGTTCAAGGCTAGCTTGGGCTACGCTACAACTTTATATAAAATTATCAAAAATGAAATAAAAATCAAAAATTAATAAGGAGTAAAATAAAATGAGATTGTCGAGGATGTAGCTCAGTGCCAGAATGCTTTCTTACCATATGTAAGGCCCTAGGTTCAATCCTAGTATCACAGAAACACAAATAAACAGACAAACCCTAAAACAACAATGAAAAAGTTTCCTGACTGGCATATGAATTGTTCTAGGGAATTGAAAAAAAATAATAACACTCATTAACTTCTCTCTATGCTTTGTACACTGTTCATCATTCAGTCCTTGAAACAAGCCCATTTTGTGGGTCAGGAAGTTAAAGCTCAGAAAGCTTCTGTGACAGGGCCACCAGCTAGTGGAGACACTCCAGGGTCCAAGGACGAATCCACTGGCCAGGTGTGACCACTTGAACACTTGAAATGTGGCCAGTGTGACTGAATAGCTATACTTTTCACTCTATTTAATTTATACTCATTTATGTTTAGGTAGCCATGTTTGTCTAGTGGTCATAATTGGGCATTACAGCCCTAAATTTTTCAGTAACTCCTGATCCTGCTAACAAGAGGGGCCAAATGTGTTAATCAGCCCCTTCTTGGAAGTGAGGATGGGGGGTAGGTTACACTCTAGAGGGGACTGGGGGGTATCTCCCAGTTCTGACTCCCAGGTGACAGGAAGAGTCTGGCTTAACCTGAGACTCTGGCCTGTGGTCACTAGTTAGGTGTCCTGTATCACACGCCCTTGGTCCACCTGTGGTTTCCGACACAAGCATGGATAGCAGGTGTGAACGCATAACCATGTTACCATTGTCCACTTTGGGTTCTCAGGGATCCTTCCATGGACTGTGAAGCTTTGATGGCCCATGAAACCTTGACTGCTGGGGGTGGGTGGATGCTAGAACAAAGTTCTGGAAGGTGGACATTAGGTGTTTGACGGCATTCGATACACTCGCCAGAGAAATACAGACGTCCGGTGACCTCAATCATATGTGCTGAGGCTGATGGCCTTCTTCCCCTCTTTATTTCTTCATCATTACTGCCTCCTTTACTGACCTCTGTACAAAGTACTTGCAGTTCTCACCTCTCAGGCTCTACTTTCAGGGGAACCCAAACAGAGACATGGTTCATCCAGTTAAGTTCCTATGTCCGGATCCAGGATCTATACAGTAATTGTGTTCTTTAGACAACGGCCAGCTCAGAACACTCCTTTAGTTTCTATAAGATTATAGGTGATCCTTCACCATCCCTCCACCCAAAGCCAGGGAGGTTGTCCTCACCACCACCATCGTCATCCGTCAACATAAACATCACCACATCTATTACCATTCACTGAGCATGCTCCTTGTGTCGTGTGCTTCACAGATGCTAGCTGATGTCCTCCCATTCTCATCATGGTCCATCATCGATGAGATCAGAAAGCTTAAGTGTCAGGACCACCAGCTAGTGGAGACCATGTAATGGGTGAGGGAAATGGATTGCTCATAGGTGCCAGGGCTGAGATTTGATTCTAATCAAAATCTGAGATTTGACTCTACCAAAGTTCCAGGCTATGTCATTTCTGCTTCATCAAGGCCCCACACTTGGAGTTTAGAGCCAGTTCAGAGGTCATGTTGATGTCACTCATGGCTGTCACCAGAATTGTTTTGGGGGTGAGGATAGTAGGAGGTGAAGCAGGACAGTGCCTAAGCAGCTCCCCAGTAACATTTGGGGTATCAGCTTCTGGTGTTCAGAATTGCAGCTCTGGTTGGAGGCATCCGTCTTAGCCCATCTTTCGCCATCAACCTCTGACTTTTGATTGATTAGGCATCTCTAAAGCCTAGCCAGTCACCCGATTCTCATTTCAGAGGCAAAGAATTTCATTTCAGGCATTTCCAACCCTCATCCCTGCTGCTACTTTGGAAAGTGACTGAAGGTTTCTTGTACATTGACAAGTAACACTGGGATTATATTTCTAGAAAGGGAAACTAAGTGTCCTTCCAGCTGGAATTTTCCACAGAAACATGGTTATATATGGCACAGAGGCTGGATTCCTGGACAGCTTCCAACTGTTTAATACACCATTAACACCTGAGGTTAAAGCCCCATGGAAGGAACTGAAGGATCTTGGATGATAAATTTTAGTAATGTTTATCTATTTTAAAAAGTCTTGGAACTTTGTTTATATGCTTTGCCAAGGCAGAAAATAACTTTGCTTGGTTGTTCAGAGTGTAACAAAAAAACAGTCTTCACTCACCCCACCTATACATTTTTTTTAAGGCTTGAATCTCGACTCTCAGCTAAGCCCTGTCCATAAGTAAAGCAATGTTTATCCATGAAAATTGGTCTCAGCAGCAGAATGAAACAGTGAGGAATAGGAACTGTTGAACACCTGCAGGAACCAGGTGCTTTCCTAGGCATTGTTCAGTTAACTTCATGGTCTCAAGTCCCGGAGGAGGAAACAGGTTCAGAGAGGGTCTGTAACTTGCCAAGCAGCACATGGCAGTGAGTGACTCAAACAGGATTTGCCTGAAGATGGGCTTATTTTGGGGAAAGCTTTGTGTTCGGCCAATAAGAGAAGGGCTAGAGGCTCTGACCAAAATCTCTATCTATGACAAAAGAGGGGTCAGAGTAGGCTTTTAAAAATCTATCAAAAATTAAAGGTACTCACCCACCATGACTCAGGGAACTGAGCGGAAGAGGGGGCAGAAAGATTGTAAGAGTCATGGTGGGGGAGAATATCCAGAGTCATTGCCCCCCTCAGCAACAACACACAAAGGAGAAAAAAAACCTGGCTACCTCTTGTGCAATTCATAACCCCCTACCCCATGGATTGATCCAGTATGCCCACCGAGGAGAGCCCCTAGTTGGTTGGGACAGGGAGGAGGAAAATGGGGGTACCATCATAAAATTTGCTCATACAATGTATTTAATCATTGACCATAAAGATGTTTAAAAAATTCAAGGTAAAAGAAAAGACAGAAGCCAAATCTCATCCATGACTACAGACTCAGAAACTCCAAATAATATATTAGCCAACTATATATCCGGGGATTTCGAAAAACTACTTGATATCACAACCATGTAGGGGCTTAGTCCAGCAATCAAAGAGTGGTGTCACATTCCAGATTTGATCACTCTAACTCATTTTACACTCTGATTCAATTTAAAAGAGAGTATCTTTATAAGTAACGCAGCGGAGGCAGAGACAGGGTCTCTTTGAGGCTCACTGGCTAGCTGGTCCAGTTGAATTGGTGACTGAGTCTCAAAGAATAGGTGGAGAAGAAATGAGGAAGACACTTCATACCAACCTCTGGCCTTTGCACCATGTGCACAAGCACCTGCACGCACATATGCACATGCTGACATATATGCACATACATACACACACACAGAAACAAAAGGCAGAAGAAGTGAAGGTGAAGGCAGAATTGCTTTTTCAAGCCTTATTCTTGCTACCTGGTGCTCAGTCTTGAGGTAAGGGGCACAGGGGCAGAGACATACCAGTGCTGAGCTTTAAGCTTATAGGAGCTGAATGCTTGAAGTCAAATGTTACTCTGGGCATCTTTCAGCATGTGTCTAGCATGTGTGTGTGTATGAAGATGTGTGCACCCCACACACTCACATGAGGAGGCCAGAGGAGAATATCAGGTGTCCCCTCTACCTCTCCCTGAATGTTTCCTTGAGACGGTCTCCTCTCTGAACTATGGTTTTCAAGATTCCTAGTGATTCTCTGGTCTCTGCTTCCCATAGAACTGTGTTATGGGCCTGTATGGTCATGCTTAGCTGTTTCCATGGGTTCTGGGGATTGAACTCAGATGGTCTCAGGCCTTCGTGCTTATGGCGAGTGCATAAGCATTACCCAAGGAGACATCTCTTGGCCACTACCCCAGACGTCTTTAAAGATCAGAGAGCAATTGTGCTGGCCCAGGAGTGTCTTCTGGAGCTGTTGGTAAGGAGTTGCAGGACTGGAATTTTTATTGGGACTTGACCATCAGGAAGGTATCATGGCTGGAAGTTTGGTCAATCTTAAGCCAACATATATCAGCGATCACGTGTTCCAGGCCCCACACATGGCCTGAGGGTTCAGAGACAAGTCAGATAGACTCAGCCCTTGAAGGTCTTGAAGCACATCAGAGGGATTAAGCCCAAGGATGAGCAAGGATGTATTTAGGATGCAGGCTGGAAAGAACAGATAAGGATAGAAACAGAGGAAGGAATCTGACTGGGGACTGAAAAGGCTTTCTGGGTAGTGGGGTTTCTGCTGGGAACTGAAGCTGACCACTAGTCAGGAGTGCTGCAAAGTGTGAGGAACAGTGTCCAGGCCTGGGGAGCAGAGCCAGAGGCGCAGGGGGCATCTGGGAACTGTAACAGACAGGATGCAAGTTGCAGAGGACAAGGGGTTAGTTAGGCTGCAGCAGGCCAAGTACTAGTCAGAGAAGCCAGTCAAAGACTTTGTATTTTAACCCAGGCTGATGTAAGTGAACCCTTCTTAGTTCTCCGGCCCTGGGCCAGTCACTTCAGAAAATACCAGAACATTATCAGTTTTACCACATGTATTAGCTGTCTTCCAAGACTTGTTTTATTCAAGACAGACACTTTCTATAGAGCCAAGATTGGCCTGAAATCATGAAGTTTTCTGCCTCAGCTTCTTGAGTGCTGGAGTTAAAGGCATGTACCTCCATGCCTGACCCCCCCCACAACTTTTCAAGCACAGAAGGGGTGACTTTTCAAGCGCAAAAGGGGTGTCTTCCAAAGCAGAACCCAGGAAAGTTGGTCACATAGTGTCCAGGCCTCTAGAGCGAAGGAAGGCAGAATCTTAGATTTCTTACTTAAGGACACAAATGTTGGCTCAGACACCAAACCCACAACCATATGCTGGCAATGTTGGAGATAGAAAATTCCCTTTTCCAAGTTTCTGAGACCTACAACCCAAGTGGCAGCTGGTGGCTGGCCTAGGAGTCCCTGGAGTGCCCTGCAATGGAAGAGTTTTGTTTATGAAATTCTGGACAGGGGAGGTCTATTTTCTCTTGATGGAGAAGAATCATTTATGATTGAAGGAACATTTTCTTAGTGGGATTAAAAAAATACCTTAGGGATCAAATTATTGCTATTATTTTGAGACAGGGTCTCATTTACCTAGGCTGGCCTTGAACTCCATATGTAGTTGAGAATGACTCTGAACTTCTGGTCCTCTCACCTCCATATGCATGCAGGGGCTTAGGAGTGTGTGCCGCCAAGCCTTGTTTTATGCAGCGCTAGGCATTGAACCCAGGGCTTTGTTCGTTATGCAAGTAATCTACCAACTGAGCTGCATCACCAGCCTGAGATTAAATTATTGCAGTAGAGAGAAAAAAAGGAATTCCTGTGACTTGATAAGATCAGACTTCTTGTTCTCCCCTAGAGAGAAATAAAAGACTGAATAATGTATGCATTGCTTGAACAGATTTCAAGGGTGTCGTCGGAATTAAGATCAGACCCTGCAGCTGAACTTGAAGACCAGACAGAAAGATGAGCCGTGGAGATGAGCACACGTGCCAGGAAGCCAGGGAGTTGGAGCAGATGGTATCAGATAAGCCTGGCAGCTCTGAAAGGCAGAATTCTGGAGCTTGGAAGAAACAAGTGCAGAGCCTCATCCCTGGAGGGCATGTTGGGCCTGCAAGGCACCTTACTTGAGGAAACAGGCAAGGTCAGCTGGGCAGTAGGTGGACGCTGACTACTTGCAAAGCAAAGAATGAAGACTAAGACCCAAATATGAGAACCGAAGTCCATAGCCAGCAGAAGATCCTGAAAGATAGGGCATAATCACAGTCAACCATTCATTCTATAACACTTTATATAACTAGACACGATATTTAACAATACACAGGGGTTCTTTGGAACTCTGCACATGCATTTTTTTCCCTATTATCCTTCCACAGTCCCGTGATGTCCATTTCTATTATCACCATTATCTGGATGAGAAAACAGAGACACAGAGAGGTCACCTGACCTGCCTGCCAGTCACGAGTATTACATGGTGAAGGCAGGATTCACTGTGACAGCAGACTTCAGATCTTTAATTAGCCCTTGAAGGTCATGGCCTTGTCAGAACTGGCATAGCACTGAGTTCCTAGCCCCTTGTAAAATTCTTTCAAACAAGGTAAATTGAACCTGGGGGCTGGGCTGAGCCAGAAAGGTTTTGAGTTTCTTGGGTTTTTTTTTAAACAATAAGTTTAATACATTCACTTTATTTTCCTTGGATTAAAATTCCCAACTCTACCTCACAGCCATAACTGGAGGCTGGTCCTCTGTACAGAGACTCTACTATGGGATGTCCGGAGGTAGGTCAGTGAATTTCTGAGTGTGACTTGGTGAAATCTGCCTCTTTCTAGAGGTCAGGGGTCTAAGATACTATATGTCTTAGAGATGTCATGAAAGGTGGCCTTGGTGAAGTTGTCCAAGATGGCAGAGCAGGAGCTCTGGGTTGGTGTGTTCAGGACACCAGTACTACCTTCTTGGTCACAGGGCTTGAGATGACCTCAGTGTCTCTTGGGGTGTGGTGGAGGTGCACCAGTCCACAATGGCCTATGACCTTGCAAGGAATGGTGTGGGGCATAGTAATCTTGCTCTCCCAACAGCCTCTTCCTAAGGAACAAGAGAGATTTGGATAGTGGTGCCATATCCTTGGAGCACTTAACAACCCAGGTTGGCATGACGACCACAGTCCCTGGCAGGGGTAATGTCCTGAACTTGGTCTGCTGACCAAAACATCTGGTTGGGACCCAGGATGATGTCCAGAAGCCCATCCTTGAGGGAGGCTCTTGAAAAAGGCAATGACCTCAGACTCCTTGATAGGCAGGGAAAGAGACAAATCTTCAGGAACCTGACCTTGATTTAAGACTGGTGACAGAGACCACTTCTTGTCATAAGCCTTGCCTCTGGGAGCTCTGGGAGCTTTGTGAGTCTCATCTCAGGGTCCAGCCCTCAGGGCCTCCCACTAGGCCAATGCCCTGCCATGGTAGACCGACCATATCACCTCACACTATGAGACAACATAAACCCTTCCTCCCTTCACTTGCTTCTGGGAGGGATTTGCTCATAGTGAGTAGAAAGTGACTTAACACAACTACTCATTTGCTTTTTTAATATTTTATTTATTCATTTTCAAGCAGAGAGATACAGAGAGAAGAGAGAGAGAAAGAGAGAGAGAGAGAGAGAGAGAGAGAGAGAGAGCTTGTGGGTCTGGCTTATGTGGGCCCTAGGGAATTAATTGAACCTGGGGCCTTAGGCACTGCAGGCAAGTGCCTTAACCGCTGAGCCATCTCTCCAGCCCCTCATTTGCTCTTATGCTTCTTGATTTAAAACTCCTTATGTCATTTTGTGACAGTAAATATTTCAAAAAAGAGTTCAGATGTTCCTCTCATCAGTATAGCCCGGGAACTAATGAAGAATTAGCCCCAGAAGTTGGGTTGAAAAGAATTTTACTACTTTATTTTTCCAACATGAAACCCAGGGATCCATACAAGTCGGGAAGATGTTGGCAAGGAGCAAGTGGCTGGCACAAAACGGGACAATTCCAGTCATGATTGTGAATAGTCAGCCTCATTTGGCATAAACAATTCTTCAGGGTCTATTTTCTACTCATTGTTTGGAAAATTTAAGCACATAAATCATGTTCACTTCAGAAGAGTTTTGTATGAATGAGTCTGAGTAATATTAAGGTTTTTAGAATGTACACATTTCCTCTGCCTATGATTGTTTTAAGTTCTTAGAATATTTTCTTAAAAAATCAAGACTTTTCACCCTGACAGATCTGGTACTGAGGCTGTGGGTATAGCGATGTTCCCAACCATTCTAAATACTTTTCTCTGGAGTCTATCATAAAATCATTAGAGACGGGACTAAGGTGCATCTCAGTTGGTAGGATGCTTGCCTAGCATGTGAGACATTCTGGGTTTGGGGGTGCATGGCTGAAATGCCAGCAGTTAGAAGTAAAGACAGGAGAATGAGAAGTTCAAGGTCATACCCCCCAACATAGCAAGGTTGATGTCATCCTGGGTTCTATGAGTCTGTCTTAAGACACACACACACACACACACACACACACACACACACACACACACACACACACACATACACACACACACACACACCATTCCAGAAGACAGGAATAAAGCAAGGAGGACACAGGGAATAGAAGGGAAGGAAAAAAAATGTGTTTATCATATAGGGAAGTTTGCCCAGTGATGTTTCTCATATCTGTATTATCTTGAAGATATTCATTAGAGTTTCAGGCTCCAGGACTGAGGATAATGATAAAAGAGATTTTTCCAAGTTTTATAGATTAAAGGCAGCAGGATGCATTTAACTACAGTAGGTTTTTAAAAAGAATTTAGCTCTGTCCTTTTCACTACATCCTTAATATAACAATGGATGGAGTGAGCCTTGGGAGCTCCGTTCATCCCTCACTCTTTCATCCCTTATCCATCCAGTAGCTACAGGCTGGGAGGCAGTGAGCCTATCTGTGATCAAGACATGGTCCCTGCCCTCCCTCAGGGAATACTAGTCTACTGCAGAAAACATGACAAGAAATAGCCAATTAGGACTTACACTGTGAAACAGGAAATCTATAGGATGTCCTCGCCGCTGAGAGATGGAAGGAAGACCTGTCACATGGAAAATTGGCTCCTCTTCTCATATTATCAGAAGCTATCAGCTTCTACATCTTAAGTCCCTTCCAAGTTTGTCTTGTTTTGCTTCATTTTTGTGACAGGGTCTCACTCTGTTGCCCAATCTGGCCACCAACTCAAGAGCTTCCTGCCTCAGCCTCCTGAGTTCGAGGATTATAGGAATTTGCCAATGCACCCAGCTCCTCCCTGGTTGCTTGGATATCTACCATGTAGATATAAAACAAAATTCCTGTTCTCCAAAGAATCATTCCTCCATAGCGGGATGCTGTGTAGAATGATGTCAAGCTATTCCATGCCATTCGTTTGAGACAGCAGCTTTGATCCCTGCTCAGGATTAACCTTGGGTTTTGTAAGCTTTAAATTATATGGCTATCCTCAGAAAACCTTCAGCAGCTGTTCTGAACAACAAATAGTTACAAGGGCACAAAAGCCTATAAAAGGGCTTTGAGATCTGGACCAGCCCACTGTGGGATGGCACCGAAGGCCCCCCAAGAAGTGCTGCTTGTTCTGAAGTAAGAAGGCTTAGGAAGAAGCTGCCTCAGGGCTTTGCTCTGAAATGAGGCTGGGTTTCTGACATCGCCCCAGCTTTTCTTTCTCTTTGGTTGGTTGTTACTGCATCTTGAGGCAGACCCCACTGAAGAGTTGCTCCTGCATGTTTAGAAGGTGGGGAAGGGGGGAGAGAAACCGAGCAAAACCCATCTCTGATCCTGGCCAAAAGAAATCATAGAACACATAAATTCCAAAACTGTTTATTTCCTTTTGTTACAAACAAGTCAGTAACTGCTAACTTGTGATTCAGTTAGCTGACTGGTTCCATGTGTTTGACTGGGTGATTGTGCAATGTATATTATATTGCTATTAACTTCTTTTCTGATGGGGACTAGGTCACAATGCATCCTTATTATTGGCTAGGCTTTCTATTATGAAATTTGTCAGATTATATTATATTGTATTAATTATATGATGTTATGCTTTTTTTTGAAACACAATCTTATGTATCCCAGGCTGGCCTCAAACTTGTTATGCAACTGAGTGTGACATTGAATTTCTGATCTTCCTGCCTCCACCTTCCAAGTGCTGGGATTATAGACATGCCTGGTTTAGGCAGTGCTGTGGATTGAACCCAGAGCCTCTTGCATGGTAGATAAGAACTCAACCAAGCTATATCCCCAGCCCCTGTCTTTGAATGTTCAATTTGTAGTTAGGAATTGTGATGGTTTGTTCCAGGTGTCCCCCACAAACAAATGTGTTCTGAATGCTTGATCCCCAGCAGATGGCAGTTTGGGTATTAGAACTTTGTGGGAGCTGTGTTGTTGGGGGTGGGCTATGGGGGGATATAGCCAGCTTCTCCTGCCAGTGTTTGGCACACTCTCCTGTTGCTGTTGTCCACCTGATGCTGGCCAGGAGATGATGTCTGCCCTTCTGCTCATGCCATCATTTTCCCTGCCATCATGGAGCTTCCTCTCGAGTCTATAAGCCAAAATAAACCCATTCCTCTACAAGCTGGTTTTGGTTGGGTTCTTTCTGTGCTGAAACAAGAAAGCGGACTTACAACAGTTATGGTATCAGAAGTGGGGTCAGTCTTTGCTGCTAGAACCCTGATTCTATGGCTTTGACCTTTTGTAGCTGATGTGCAGGAGGAGGAATGTGGAAGGATTTGAAACCTCAGCCTCAGAGATGCATTGCAGGGCTGTAAGTATAGCTTCATGGACCATTCTAGTCAAAGTTGGAAAGACTTGAATGTAGTAAGGACTATGGACTGTGAGGTTTGGTTTATGAGGGTGAGAAAAAAACTTTGTCAGGACTGTGCCAGAAGCAGTTTGTGTAAGAGGCTTGCTGCGTTCTGCCTGCCTGTGTCCTGAAAACTTGTGCAGGGTTGCTTTACGTAGAAATGGACTGGTGTGAGCAGGTGGATGTGGTAGTTTGAATAATGTCCCCCAAAAGAATTAAGGGTTTATTAAAACCATTAACTGTCTCCAGGCTTCTGGCTGGAGGAAGTGTCACTTTGGCCTAGCCTCCTGGGGACTGACCCTTTCTAATTTGGATGCAAAATACTAGGAATAGATATGCAAAAGAAGAGCCAGAACCCTGGTCTGGAGTTCTGCATTTTGTGAATTACAGTGTGCTTATTTGCTTGCTTCTGGAGGTGCTGGGCCTATCTCTCTGTCTCTGCTTGGATCTGTGAAAGTGGGGCCAGCCTTTTTCCTTAACTTCCCCTGTGTCTGTTCGTTCAATAAATTCTTTCCTCCCCAAAATTGTGCCTGGTTTGGAGATTCATCCAAGCAGCATGTGGCTGACTACGACAGTGGAGATGGCAAAGAAAGAAATGAAACCTCTGGGCTAAATGGCTGCCCGTTTAGCTGCAATTCTTTGAGAGATTAAAACCATTGAGATTGGGCCAGGTGATCTGCATTGGGATAGCAGGAAGAATGTGGATTTTTTGAAGTAGGGGTCCTGAATGTTGAAGGTTTCCTGCTCCTCAAAATTGGCTTTGTTCCCCCTGGATTAACACATCAGTAGTCCACCTGGTACTATGGACTATAACAAATGCAGGAAGAGAGGTTCGTTGGATTTGCAACATAGTTTTGTTTTTGAAAATGGCCATGGGCAGTGTGAAGCAGGTGTGTTGGATTAACTGCATGGAGGCCTGATGGGAGACATGAGGATGAACTGTGGGTCACAGTGGAAACCCAAGGAGATGCCAGGACTATGGGATGGCTGCCATGGAGAACTATAAGCACCAGATGAAGTTTTCCCAGGCTGTGAGTAGCTGAGCTGGAGGGGCAGAATTAGAACTCCAGAATGAATTATTTCACTTGGAGTTAAAGTTTGATGTTTGCCCTGTTTGTTTTAAATCTTGGATTGATTCAATCTGTTTTTGCTATGCCCAATGCTGTCTTTTGCAGTGTGAATGTTCTGTGCCATTATGTTTTTTGTTGTTGTTATTGTTTGTTTTTTTGTATTATAGCTCAGTTGGGGGAAAAAAAACTGTGGGGATTTTTGAAGTTGAGCTGAATGCATTGCATTTTACATCATGTATGATTATTAGTTTGTGGGGGCCAGGGGCAGATTGTGATGGTTTATTCCAGGTGTCTCCCACAAACAAATGTCTTCTGAATGCTTGATCCCCAGCTGATGGCAGTTTGGGTATTGGAAACTTGTTGGAGCTGTATTGTTGGGGGCAGGCTTATGGGGGTTATAGTCAGCTCCTCTTGCCAGTGTTTGGCACACTCTCCTGCTGCTGTTGTCCACCTGATCTTGGCCACAAGATGATGTCCACCCTCTGCTCATGCCATCGTTTTCTCTGCCATCATGGAGCTTCCCCTCGAGTCTGTAAGCCAAAGTAAACCCATTCCTCCACAAGCTGGTTTTGGTTGGGTTCTTTTTGTCACAGCAATGAGAAAGATGACTGAACAGGAATGATAAAATAAACCTGGAACTCAGCCCTCTCTCCATTCAGAAACTTTAGCAAATGTTCCCCTGATGACAGAAGTCAGTCAGATGGGAAGACATGACATCAGAGCTAACTCCTCATTTGAAGGCCGAGAATTTGGGTGAGTATAATGACAACCAGTCTCTGAATATCTAGTATTGAGTTAAAAAACATACACACATGATCTCTTTTTAAAGTAGTAATACTAATACTTTGTGTTACTAGGTGCCAGGACTATTAACGTATATAAAAATATTAACAGGTCAGCAGCCTACCTGACTATTCACTCCAGCCACCACAGGTGAGCGTACGGGTCCGACATGGACATACACAGGTGCATGTGACATATACCACACACACCACACCATACCCAAATAATCCCTATTGTAGCACAATGATGTATATTTGGCTTTGCTGATAGGAAACCCTAGCTTAAAGAGGTTAAGTAGTGCCTTTTCCAAGGTCTAAGGCTGGAAAATGTGTGGCTTATAGGGTTGTGGAAATGGCTCAGTGGTCAAAATTCTTACCTCATGAACATGAGGATCTGAGTTCAATCTCAAGTACCTACATATGTCATGGTTTGATCCAGGTGTCCCCCACAAACAAATGAATGTGTTCTGGGTATTCGATCCTCAGCGGATGGCAGTTCGGTAATTACAACCGCTAGAGATGTGTTGTTGGGGGTGGGCTTTTGGGGTTATAAGCCAGCTTCCCCTTGCCAGTATTTGGCACACCTTCCTGCCGCTATTTCCAGTGCTGTGGCGGAGGTGATGTCCAGCCCTCTGCTCATGCCATCATTTTCCCTGCCAGGATGGAGTCTTCCCTCGAGCCCGTAAGCCAAATAAACCCATTCCTCCACAAGCTGCTTTTGTTTGGGTTCTTTCTGCACAGCAACTAGAAAGCTAACTACAACACTGTACATGGCAGTGTTCACCTATAATCCCAGCGCTGGGCAGGTGGAGCTGGGAGGGTCAGTGGAGCTTGTTGGCTAGTCTGTCCAACCAAATAATTGAGCTCCAGGCCAATGAGAAACACTGTCTCAATAAGATGTGGCTGGGTTAACAGTTAAGTGCACTTCCTGGGTAAGCATGAGGGCTTGAAGAGGCTTAAGAGACCATTTGTATTCAACCCACAGGACCCACATAAGCGGCAGGGCACAGCCATAAACATCTATAATCTAGTCCCATAGGGGAGACGAGCTGGAGAATCGCCTGAGCTGTGAAAGCATAGCAAGGTCCAGGATCAGTAAGCTCAAGTAAGACAGGGCAGAAGAGTGATGGAGAAGGCTACCTGACCGTTCACTCCAGCCACCTCAGGTGAGTGTACAGGGTTCGACATGGACATACACAGGTGTCTGTGACATATATACCACACACACCACACCACATCCATAAGCAAAAAGGAAAAAAGATGTGGGTGGCATTCCTGAGGAGAACACCTACCATTGTCCTCTGGTCTCTAGACACCTGCCCACACACACACCCACACAAAAAGAGTAAGACATAGGGATTCGCTTTGAACCCAAGTTATTCTTAAGAGATCTCTATACAGTAGGTATTTTGGGCACACTTGTTTTGCTGATAAGGAAACTGAGACACAGAGAGGTGGTCATCCTAGGGACCTCTAGCAAAGTCTCAGATTTTACATTCCAAGATGGCTCTGGCTCCCACCACAGTCCACGATCATCCAGGCTGTGTGACTTGCACTGCCTTTCAGCCACTGGCCACTCTTAGGTTGTTGACAAGAGAGATACAGATGATAGTTTGCTCATGACAGAAAAGCTTCCTGGTTCTCACGTTGCTCTGAGATGTGTTGAAATGACGTATTCCAGCAAGAACCTGCTCACGCCACCCCCTTGCTTGGGCTGATTCTTTGTTTCAGCCTCCACGTTAAGATCTTGTCCTCTCTCATTCTCACTGATGAGCACGTCTTCAGAAAACAGATAAAGTCTAAGAGAGAGGCAGTATAAGTCCAGGATCCTGGTAGCTGCTCAGGTCTGAAGGCAAGAAATAGTTCTCCCAAAATTTAGTCAATGGACCAAAGATGGAACCAGAGGCTTGAGCAGCAAAACCAAAGGAATGCATGTGTGCTGAGAAGGGGCAGCCAGACAGATGGACAGCTCTCTTCAAAGGTTGCTTAGGGACCGAATAAACCCGAAAGGACTGTGCCTTGAATCTCAATGTGTGTGGGCTGGATAAAGGGACATTATTCTTCCTTTTGCTTTTCCCAGGGTATGTGCAACAATGCCAATGCAATTTGCATTCAATGACTGAAAGCCACTCACATCTGTAAACACTAACTATCCCAGCCAGCAAACCCTCCAGAAACCTCTTAGCCCCATTTCAAGGAGCCAGATGTGAAGAGAAAGCCCTCTGTGTTCCATGGCTCTTTCTACTTGAACTGCAAGCCCCCGAGAAGCTCTGCTTGTGTGTGTATGTGTGGTGGGAGGGCATGGTACTTTCTGCTCAGTTTAGAGGCAAGCTTATAATGTTAGACTTTAATTAAACTCTTGCTGGCTGTTCTGAAAACTTTGCTTCTAACCAAGCCTTTCTTCATGCATTCCCCGTGGGTAGTAAGAGACTCTTCTTTTCAGTGGTGGGTCATTAGACCACATGAATATGCACAGACTCAGGAAGGTTCCAAGATGCTCTGGGCGTTTGGCTCATAACTTTCAATTTAATCAATCAACTCAGTGGTATGGTAAAGGGATTACAAGGATCCCACTCCCTGATCACAGGGGATCACTTTACTGCAAGGGCGTCCGAGACTAATCCTGTTCAGTACAAAGATTTCCTATATCCTTTGCACTGAGATTTCCTATATCCTTTGTCCGCTCAAAGATGTGTTCTTTCGCTCTGAATTTAACCGAGGCTGCAAGAATCTCTTTGGGCTTGTCTTCCTGTCCAATCCCAAACAGTAGAGTTCTTGCAAATTGGGAGGCATGTCTGCCAGAGCTGTAGTGCTGGGCACAGAACTCTGCAGAAACTCCACTTGTGATTATAAATAGTTGGCCAGTCTTGGCATAAACAATTCCTGAGGGTGTATTTCTCAACTCATTGTTTGGAAAACTTAAGTACATAAATGCCATTAGCTTTAGGAGAGTTGTGTGTGCAAATTCCTGGGGTAACCAGACTGAGGGCGGTTGTTTAATGGACTGTGTATATCCCCGTCCTACCATTTCATAAGGCTTTTTGGTGTTTAGAATAGTTTCACGAGAAAGGAAAATTAAGCCTTTCTTATTAAAGCCTCCATTTCTTGGAATCTCAACGCGAGAACTGGCAAACAGGGTTTTGAAGGCAACAGTAAGTAGCCATGCTGGGGTTGGTGTTAAATTTCAGTGTTAATCACATGCATTTTTCTAGGTAAATTGCTAGCCTGGCAGCTTATATAATAACTGACCCATGACTTGCCAAAGAAGCCAATCTTTCTTCCCACTCAATCCGTTCAAGCCAGGTGAATATTTTAGCTACATAAACAACACACAGAAAGCACTTGAACTGCCAACCAGCAGGAAAAAATGGCAAGCAAGTTGTCAGTGAATTAACCGAGTCCTCTCAGTAGGGACTTTTCCTTGCTAGACAGAAGGAAGGGATATTTTATATGACTAGTCAGAAGGAAGGAATATGTAATTCCGATGGCTGATCAGAAACAGGTGCAATGTACTTAAGAAAGGATATGCTGAAGTTCACTCAGCTTTTGGACTTCTGGGAGGAGGGCAGAGTAAGAAAGAGGCCCTGGCCCTTCCAATTTCCAGACCAATAAAATAGTTGGAAGCAGGGCTGGAGAGATGGCTCAGTGGTTAAGGCACTTGCCTCCAGTGCCTAAGGCCCCTGATTCAATTCCCCAGGACCCACATAAGCCAGAACCACAAGGTGGTGGCCCTGGTGCGCTCTCTCTCTCTCTCTCTCTCTCTCTCTCTCTCTCGCTCTCTCTCTCTCTCTCTCTCTCTGTGTCTCTGCTTGAAAAATGAATAAAATATTTAAAAAATAGTTGGAAGCAATGGTTTCAGAAACAGCAGCTATATCAACAAGAGAAATTTAAGGGAGAACGAGTAACAGAGAAAAAGGTGGTACTGAGCTATCATCCTGTTTGGCAGGATGAGAGGAGAGAGATGCATTAAGAGCCAGGGTGCAGGGGAGGGGAACAGAGCCAGTGAGCCAGGAAATGAAATAAGAACTGTTGAAATGAAACAAAACTGTTGTGATCTCTGTGTAAGAAAGACATTTTGCCAAGCTGGAGAGATGGGTAAAGTGCTAGCCACCTGAGTTCCGATTCCTAGCACCTGTGCAGTGTGGGGGGCAATGCCAGGTCTGGGGGTGCATACCCATAATCCCAGTGCTGTGGGTGAAGACAGGAGAAGCACTGGGGTTCACTGGCTAGCCTCATGGGTGCGTTCGAGGCTTGAGCTCTAGGGGAGGGGGCCAGGCATGAGAGATGAGTGGAGCCTGTCTGAAAGTACCAGTTAACCTGTCACAGGTTCAGCAAGCAGACTTGTCTCAAAGAATAAGGTAGAGAACGACCAAGGAAGATCCTGACATAGACATTGGTCTCTATCCTCATGAACACACATATGACCATGCACTGCACACACATGACCATGCACCACACACACACACACACACACACACACACACACACACACACACAACCTGAAAGAAGTCATTATAACTATTAACATGAGATCCTTATAGGCAAGGGCAGGAAGGAGCAAACAGCGAGAAAGGTGAGCTGTGGAACTGGATGTTTGCAGAAACTCAGCAGAGAAAGAGGAAATAAATTGGACAAAAATATGTAGAGTATGAAGAGATATGAAAAGATGGACATGAGGGAATATTCTGGAAGAGATAGGAGCTCCAAAAGAGTCAGGATGGGCTAAGCACATCCACCCAGGATCAAGTGCTATGGATATATATATATATATATATATATATATATATATATCAAGGAGATATATATCAAAGAAAGACTAGCAAAAAAAGACAGGGAAGAAAAATGCCCACATCCACACGAAGCACACACGTACACTTGCAAAAAACAAAATAAACACTTAAACAGTTTAACATTCCCAAAGTAAGGGACAACTGACTAAACCACGATATATTCAAGAAGTGAAAACCAAGTGAGGTTTTAGACAAGGTGGAATTTAAGGCACAAGGCTGATCTGTTAATTATGTGAGGATGAGGTTAGATCATGAGCGTGGAGACATCGCGTCTGTGGGGCCTACAGATCACAGCAGCAGACAGACAGCCATCACAGCTCAAAAGCCGAGAAGTTAGTTAAGGGCAAGGTATTGCTACCCTGCTCTCAGGATAGGATGAATCAAGAGGAAATGAGGGGCTGGAGAGATGGTTCAGCGGTTAAGGAGCTTGGCTGCAATGCCTAACAGCCCTGGGTTCAATTCCCCAGTACCCATATCGAGCCAGATGTGCAAAGTGGCGCATGTCTCTGGAGTGCATTTGCAGCAGCTGGAGGCCCTGGTGACCCCATTCTTTTTCCGGCTCTCTTCTCTCTATCTCTCTCTGCTTGCAAATATATTTTTTATAAAACCCAAGTAAACACCATACTGAAACAGGGAGGGTAGATACTGTCAAAGTAGGCTGTATACCAAGAGCTACAAAGATCCTGACAATTTACTGCTCATTCCTGATGAGCTGGGGTTAGCATGTCCTCCTCATCCCTGAATTCAGTCCAGGAAAGTAGAAACAGGATTCAAGGAGCCAGTAGAGATTCCCAGGTAGCGGGGAGAGCAAAGGCAAGCCTGCCTGGATGGTGGGGTCACGGGAGGAGGCTGTCACAGGAGGAGGATGGATGTGGGAGTGGCGACTCCTCTTTCCTCTGGCTCAGTGATGGCAGAATGGATTTGTGAGGACTCTGCTCTTTTCTGTCATTGCCAAAGGAGGTTCATAGCCTGCAGCCCAGGTGTTCGCAGGACCAGGCTCTATTTATCATCTGCAATCCGAGTAATATTGGGAGGTGGGACTGAAGGAGCTTAGCTTTTGCTGGGCAAACAATTCCCCCTTCCTCCTCTGAACACTCGGGGCTAGGGACCAGACCCTAAGCAGATCACGTTTTTCTGTGCCTGCCTTGTCTAAGAGGATCAGCCTTCATCCCTCCTGGAGATGTTCCCCAGTAGATCGGAAGCAGATGAGGGCTTTGAGAGCATGACTCGATGCCCAGGCCTCTCTTTCCTGGTCTCTTTTTCTCTGCTTTCCTTAAACACACAGAAGAGATGCTGCTGAGGATTGGATATCTGCCCATCACATATTAGAGGGCACAACAATGTCATCACCAGAGAAACCTAAAGCTTCCTGACACAGCATCCAGGTCCCAAGAAGCACAGGTAGGAGGCGGGAAGTGAACTTGGACATGAAGGGGCTCGATTGAAGCAGGTGCATCCGAAATTTAACATAAGCAGAATACATGTCTTCAAAGAGAAGGAATACGAAGCAAAAACAGGTAGAGAAATGGGGCTAAATAGAAATTAGCTGTTAGGACACGTTGATGTAGCGGCCATAGAATCCCTGCCCAAGATGTGCAACCTGGGGACTGGGAATGGTGGCACATGCCTTTAATCCAGTTCTCAGGAGGATGAGATAGGAGGATCACTGTGGTTCAAGGTCAGCTTGGGCTACTGATTGAATTCCCGGTTAGTCTGTGCTAGAGTGAGATCTGCCTCAAAACAAAACAAACTAAAACAGAAAGAAAAGAAAAGAAAAAGCACACAACTTGGATCCAGCCAAGGGGAAACAGCAGACAACCCCCAATGAATGAGTCTATATAAGTGCCTGGCACTCTTCAAAAATGTCAACGACATGCAAGTTAGCTGGGATAGTTGGCATTGAAGAAAGGAGTGGGGGTGGGGAGAGAAATGGAAGACCCTTCCAGAAGGCAGCAGAAAGGGGATGCAGGGAAAACACACATGAAGTCTGAGAGTGGAGGCTCCATCTAAGGAGCTGGAGGTGGAGGGAAAAAATAAAGGAGGAGGGACTGGGGAGATGGTTCAGCAGCTAAGGTGCTTGCCTGCAATGCCTAAAGACCTGGGTTTGATTCCCCAGTCCTTACATAAAACCAGATCCACAAAGTGGTGCATGTATCTGGGGTTCGTTTTCAGTGGCTAGAGGCCCTGGCAACAGTCTCTCTCTCTACCCACCTCTCTCTCCTTGCAAATAAATAAATAAAAGACAAATAAAATAAAGGAGGAAAGAGAGCATTTACTACAAATATTTCTCTTAGAAGTGAAAAGACCTCATATGAAAAAGTCTTGTAAAGTAGGAGAGCATTTTTAAAACACTAGGCCACAATAATTGTGAAATTTAAGACCATCAGAAAGACTGACAGACAGGAAGGGGGAAAAAAAAGAACTTGAACAGCAGAGTGACAATGCATCCCTTTTAGTAAGAAACACAACTCAGCCTGAAATTGGTCTTCTACCCAGTGGGAGATAAGAACACAGTGCTTTATAGTTGAAAAGAAAATGGTTTTGAACCTATTCATCCATAATGTCACTTATGTGTGAAAACATAATGAAAATATTCTCAGGCATATAAAGCCTTGGGGGGGGGCTGTCTGGCAGACATTATAACAAAATATTCTTGTAGAAAGTCCTCAAGTAAGAGACAGGCTAATAGCTGACTCCCTGACAGGAGATGAACCATCCCTTGCACATCAGCTAAGGCCCAGGTACAACCACAGAGGAAGTGGAGAGATGAGCAAGAGTTCAGCTTCCACAGCGAGTCCAACAACCTGCGTCAGGATAATGGAAACAGACACTGAGGATACCCAAAACACACCAAAGCAGAAATCCAGAGGCTGCTAAGAGCTCAATACTGCAGTAGACTTAAAACACACCCACCATGGCCCAGGGAATATTGGGAATATTATAAGAGCCAAGATCATTGCCCCCCCAGCCCCAAATGACTGGTGTTCACACACTCATAACCCACAACCCCCTGGTGAATACCAGCCATCCCAGTGAGGAGGGCCCTCAGTGGAAGGGGGGCAGGGAGGAGGGAACTGCTGGTACCATCACATGATTTGTTCATACAAAGTTTCTACTTAGCAAATAAATGTTGAGAAAGAGAGAGAGAGAGAGAGAGAGAGAGAGAGAGAGAGAGAGAGAGGCTAAAAAGCAAGGCTGATCAAAACTTTAGTAAAGTTTATGGCTCTGAAAAAACAGAAAGTATCAAGACGTGAAATTTTGGAAAATAATATAAAGTATGAGAATGGAGAAAGATGGCAGAGATGAAAGGAATCAGCATGCAAAGTACTCATTTGCTTAGGGGAAGACATAGATATGACACCTTTATAAAGCAAATGAACATAAATAAACATAAGTACAAGTTTTATGTGAAAGGCGGTCATATAAGTACAAGAAAATGAATCAGATAACTTTCAAACCAGCAGAAGAAAACATAATTTGGACAATGGAAAGAAAAGAAGGTTTAAAAAATTAAAGGAACAAAAAGGCAATATAAAGAAACTATAAAATGTAGTAGACAGAAAAAAATTCAGTATGAAAGAAATCACAGTAACAGTGGAAGAGATGGAATGAAGCAAAACGGGGCTGGAGAGATGGTTCACCAGTGAAGTTTTTCCTGCGCAAGCATGAGGGCCTGGGGGACCTGAGAATGCTCAAGTTCAAGTCTCCACATCCCACATAAACAGCTGGGCGAGGTCAGAACACCTGTAACCCTAGTCCCGAAAGGGAGCAGGGACCTGAGAATCTTCAGAGCCTTACAAGCTGCAGAATTAGTTTAAAAAAGACCCTGGTTTAAAACAAGACCAGGGGAAGAGTTTTTTACCCAAAGTTTCACTGAAGCCCACCCCAGGTCAGCCACCCCCTCTGCAGGTGAGCTTATGGGGTGCCTCAAGGGTACATACACATATATATACACCACCTGCA
>PVHP010018009.1:0-33802 GCA_004024765.1 Zapus hudsonius | reverse complement strand
GAGAGGAGCCACCACAGTCATATCAGGGAGGATCCATAGGGAACTCAGCAGACAATGAATGATGAACAAGGGACCTATAACCACAGTCATTCAATCAATACAGGATAGGCCATTGAGACAGGAACCAAGGATTTTCGACACAAGGACCTCTAAGCTCGCAACATTAAAGCAGCCTTATTACTCACCCACCACGACTCAGAGAACTGAGCGGAAGAGGGGGCGGAAAGATTGTGAGAGCCGTGGTGGGGGAGACTGTCCAGAGGCATGGCACCCATCAGTAACAACACACTTGGGCCAGGAAGATCGAGATGAGTACTAAGATATACAGGATCCCTTGCCACAAGGACTAATACAGACAGCCCACGGAGGAGGATATCCAACTGATCAGGGATGGGGAGGGAGGAATTGGGGAATTCGGGATAACAATGCATGGTTTGCCCACTAAATAATGTAACTCATTATGGACAATAAATATATATTAAAAAAAATATTTAAAAGAAAAAAAAAAAGAAAATCTGGCTACCTGTGGTGTAGTTCAAAACCCCCTAACCTATGGACAGATCCAGTATGCATACTGAGGAAGGGCCCCAGTGGGTAGGGAACAGAGAGTAGGGAAATGGGGACACCTTAACAGGAGTTGCTCATACAATGTATATACTTACTCATAATAAAGATATTAAAAACTGCAAAGTGTTTCTACACATGTTATATTATCTGACCCTCACAGGCCCTGTATGAACCCACTGAGCATCATTATCCCCTTGACAGGGAGTAAGATGGTCTTGAGAGCCGTCAAATAGCTTCCTCTCAATCTCTCAGACAGGGATCACAAGCTGAGATGAACATTCATCGTGTTAGTTTGTATTTCTATTTTCCTTCTCCTATATCCCATTGCGTCTGACTCAATAGTCTTATTCAAGTCTCCTTTCCTTGATGATACTGCAGAAATCCTCTTTCATACCTACTTAATTTCAGAAATTCATCTCTATAACAGATGTCTTATTTATTTACTTTTGACAACTTTTATCCATGTGCATGATGTATTGTGATCATGTCCCCCTCCCATTACCTTCTTCTGTCTCTCTTCCCCATCCTCTTGCTACTGATCCCCTTCTCTTCCCAACTAGTCCTTCTATTCTCATGTCTTTTTGTTTTCTTTTTTTAGAGATATTATTTTATTAAAAAGAATCATAGTTCAAGGAGAGGAAGAAAAGATGCTTGTCTTATGCATATGTGACTTTGAGGGGGTTAATTAAGGTTGTCTACATGAGCACAGTGGGGGACTATTTACCAGAGCACCTGTAACACACCAGCAGCTACACCCCTACAGAATGTGTCCCCTGTTCACTCAGCAGCCGCTATGTACCAGTAACTCCTTGGGGAGGGATGGACGCCTCATGCCCTCCTCCACCATCTATGATCAAATGTTGTTGGGCCCAATATTTTGCAGGTCTTGTACAGGCAGCAATAGTTGCTAAGAGGTTTTGAATGCTGGAAGACAGCATTCTTCAGAACGCCTCTCCATGCTCTGGCTCTTACATTCTTTCCACCCCTCTTCCACAGTGTTGCCTGAGCTTGAAGGGGATGATATGGATGGATGTTCTGTGTGGTTCTGGAAACTCCACAGTCCCCTCTTCTCAGCACTTTGATGGGCTTTGAATTCCCTAAGTAGTCACTGCCAACTACAAAAACAAGCCTCTGTGTGTGTGTGTGTGTGTGTCTTCCTTCCTCATCCCTCCCTCTCTTTCTCCCTCCTTCCCTGTTTCCATGTCCTGCAGACATGACAAGGTGACACCAGTCTCCTGCTCCTGCTCTGTCTTCTCTGCCATGACAAGCTCTACCCTCTGGAACTGTAATCAAAGGAGAGCAGCAATAATCCATGGACATGAGCATATACATTTAGAGGACAATTTGATGTGCTTTAATAAATGTTTGGGAGGGTGATGTTATGTGGCATCCCTGGACCTTGTTAGGGGTCCAGTGTAGAACAAGAAAGACATGAATCCTTTCCACACAGCTCAGCTCTGCATCATTGAATTCAATGAGTTCCGAACCTACATGAAGATGCCAAAACCATTTGGCAAAGGAGACACTCACAAATAGAGAATAAAAGTCCTTTCATAGGATAGTGAAAAGATGTCAGAGTTTCATTCCTGGAAGTGCCCATTAGGAAGATGCTTGGTGCTTGGAGAGCTGGTTCAAAGGCTAAAATGAGCCATCCCTAAAGAGGACCCGAGCCTTCTGTCTGCAGCAGCTGACTGCGTGATGATTACTTCATTAGGAGAACACTTTTATCTTCCTTTGAATGTGTGAAATTCTCAGACTGAGTCAGACATAGTTCCTGCTGGGTCATGTTTTTACAACTTATTCATAGCCACAGTGAAAGCCCGTCTGACTGACACAGATCCAAACTGGCTACAGTGCCCTGAGTCAATGTCTGGACTCCTTGTCAATCAACCCCATCTCTAAATCTCCCAGGGCCTCCATGCTCTCGTCTGTAACATGAGACCTATGATTGCTGATCAAATATGATTTTTAGGAGAACTCTGAGATGTAGAGTAGTAGTCAAATGAAATATGAAACCCTTAGAGAGTCTCTCTTGGAGACATGTCTTAAGATTTTCTTGGGCTTGAAGAGACATTGTTTTTAGACAATAGGAAATTATTTGAAAGAGAGAATTTGCTTTTGCAAGAGTCTGTTCTTTGAAGAGAGTCTTTTTAAGTAGCATATTAAGTTTTGTGGATGTTAGGTAGATATCTGGAGTTGTTTGAATATAAAATTGAGAAGGTTATGGAATCTTTAGGAGGTGGAGCTTTGTTGAGGGAACTATGTTACTGGGAGTGGACTTTGAGATGTTATCCATGATATCTCTCTCTCTATCTCTCTCTCCTTCTCTTCCCTCTTCCCTTTCTCCTTCCTTCCTTCCTTCCCTCCTTCCTTCTCCCTGCTGATATGACAATGGGACACTGGCTTCCTGCTCCTGCTATGTCTTTTCCACTATATAAGACACTACTCTCTGGAACTGTAAGCTGAAATAAACTCTTTCCTTCCCTATATTGCTTCTGGTTGGGTATTTTGTCCCAGCAAAGAGAAAGTAGCTGATACAGCATTTTTATTTGCTTGTCTACTTGTGTTTCTTAGTTTGTTTGATTGTCTTTGAGAGGCAGAACGGATTAGCTGAAGTAAACCCACATAATAAGCTTCACACTGAGCTGTTTGTGGTAGCATTTACTAATTACCCATCAGTATCTAGCATTCCCTTCTTCCTTTAGTACTGTGATTGGATATGGTTTGAGAGTATTTCCCCAATGGTTCACATGCAGAAGTGGGGCCCTCAGGGTGGTGATATTGGGAGCTGGTAGAACTTTTATGATGTGGGGCTTACTTCAAAGTAATTATGTCTCTTGGAGAGCTGCCTTCCAAAGGGCTGAATGCAATTCTTGTGGGACTCTAGTTACTGTTTATGGAAAGGGCTCTTATAAAAGCATAAGACTAGCTACCTATTCCTTCTGGCTTTGGTTCATTTTAACATCTCAAAAGTTGAGGTGTATCTTATTCATATAATAAAATATTTGGTCAATGTTTCGTTGGATTTTTTCTTACTGACATATAAAGTACCAATGTAGAATTAATAGATAGATTATTAAATTCAAAAAATGAGTATTCTAATCTTGAGGCACTATTATTGCTGAAAAACTTTAGAGCTGGGGATATAGTTCAGTGTGCAAAGTGCTTATTTACACAAGCATGAGGATCTGAGTTTGGCTTCCCAGCACCCACTAACATCTGAGTGTGATAGTGTGCATCTGTAATCTCAGTGCTGGGGAGACAGAGACAGAAGGATCCCCAGAGTCTGCTTTTCAGCTAATGTAGTCAAATCAGTAAGTGTCGGGTTCAGTGAGAGACTCTTCTCAAAAAATTAAAGTGAAAAGGAACTGAGAAAGTCATCCAATGCTAATCTCTGGCCTCCACATGTATGACACACATGTCCATGTGCACATACACACACACACAACCACCACCATGTACATGAAAAACTAGCTTTTAGCCTACATGGCAGGTGGTCCAATGTCAACTACACATGCAGCCATGGAGGACAATGGACTAGGAAAACCCAGGGATTCAGAGATGAGGACCAGAAAGCTTCAGACGGGTTGTTTTCAATTACTCTCCAGATTCCATCATGGTGGTGCACCTATGTGTTTCCTATTCATTCTTTTCTCTTTTTTAAATTAATATCTTTATTATGAGTAAATATATAGATTTCATGAACAACTCTTGTGACGGTGTCCCCATTTCCCTCTTCTCTGCCCCCTACCCACTGGAGTTCTTCCTCGGTGCATATACTAGATCTGTCCATAGGTTAGGGGGTTATGAACTGCACCAGAGGGAGCCAGTTTTTCCTTTTTTTTCCTTCCCCCTTTGTGCATTGTTTCTGAGGGGGGCAATGTCTCTGGATATTCTCTTCCATCATGGCTCTTACATTCTTTCTGCCCCCTCTTCTGCTCAGTTCCCTGATAAAGCAGACATGAAACTCATCCTTCTCTTAAAGGGAGTTTTTTTTTGTAATTATTTCTTCTGCCATGACAAAAAAGCAGCCAGATTCTCTTGGTGTTATGGGACAGATCCATGCATGAATGGATCCATGGCTGAGCTTGCTACATGGACCTATCTGACCTTGCTATCAAAAAATCAGTGTCCCTTCCCAAGAGCCTGCTCCAGGTGTCCCACTAAAAGAAACAACATGTTCTATGTGGGAAAAAAAGGATACGCACAGATGTTTCTGGATATCTTCAAAGGCCCTTCAAAAGAAATTGGTGTCTTCAGAGATTAAGCAAAGTGTTCCCTCACCAGTGTGAGTAGGTTACATTCACATTAGTGAAACCTGAACTAAACATAAAAAGCAAAGGAAGTAGGCTGGGGAGATGGCTTGGTGGGTGAGACCACTTGTCATGCAAGCATGAAGGTCAGGGAGCACCTGAGTTCCATCCCCAGCATCCATGTAAAAAGCTAGGTGTGGCCACACATACCTGTAGTCCCAGTCCTGAAGGAGCAAAAGGAAAGGCAGAGATAGAATCAATGTCAGTCAGACCAAAACAGCAACTCCAGTTTAGTGAGAAGCTCCAATTCAAGAAAACAACACGATGCAATTTGAAGCAGGTTAAGGATAATCAGAAGCAGTAGGTTGTAAATTATAAGAGTAAACAGTTATAAAGATAAACTTCATTGAAAACATAACATTAAAACAAAGAATTTAAAAAGTGACATAGTTGAAGAAGGTATTGCTATCTGGGGGGGAAAAAAATCCCGGTTTACGAAATAATAAGACAAATTACCCAAGGCAAAAGCATCTCATGTTTGTTTTGAAAACAGCACATCCCCTGTGACCAGGGTGGAATGAGCAAGCAGTGGGTAGGAGTTAACCACAGGCAAGATCATGCAGTCTTGCAAGTCAGAAGGACACTAGTTTTCCCTGGAGACCTTAAGAAGTTATTCAGGGTTTGTGAGCAGATAAGGAACAAAATCTGGCTTGTGTTTTACAAAGATGACTCTAGGTAATGGGCTTCAAGTAGCCAAACATTCCAAAGGACTGAAATTGGCTTCTACTGCAGTTTGATCCAGAGGCTCAAATACTTCTGTCCAGACTTAGTTTCTTTGCACCCCCAATCTCAGCTTCCTGGGAGGGGTTTTCCAGTGTGTGGTTATCCTCGGCATCTAGATGGTCCTCCTCCGGACAGCAAACAGCATCCAAGCCTTGCACTACAAAATCCAGGAAAAGCAAGAAAGTATTTCTTTCCAGAAGCCTCAGTAAATATCTCCTCAGAGCTCACTGATTATCCTTGGGTTTTATGGCCCTTTCTATAGCCATAGTAGAGGGTAGGGATTATTAGCAAATGTTCCAGAATCTAGAGATAGTTATTGAGGGGAAAGTGTTGATGCTGTTACCTGAAAGAGAAAGATTGTACATTGGGCCATAAGTGACAGATGCTCACTCATTGGCAGAAAGATTCCTCTACCCATTACCTTAATATGAGGTAGACTAAGACTGGATACGAAGTGTGAGGCAAATGCCTTATGCCAGATAGAGGCCAATTCTGAAGGAAAGGATCTGGGAGGAAAAATTAGACTTGACATTTAGACTTCATTCTGCCACTAGCTTAATGATTTCATCCCCTGAGGTCTTAGGATCTAATTCCATCAATGAGCTACTGTACCATGGACACATTTCTCCATCGTGATTCTTCACCGTAAAAGAGAAGTTGTGGTCCTAAATTATTATGCTTATCCAGCTCTGACCTGGTAGGATTCCTTCTCTGTCCTTGATCTTGGTGTCCTTGCCCTTCTCTTGGGTCCTGTGGTGACCATGGTATCCTATGTCCTGGTGCCTTTCTATCTTCTTGAAGTTCTGCTGCAGCCCTCAATCCACGTATCCACTGACAGCCCCAACGAAGCAGCAAAAGGCCCTTCATTACAGGATGACTGTTTTCATGTTGACAGAGGCCTTCTAGAACTAAACTAAGACCTAGTATTTACTGGAATCATAGAAATGCGGATACTTTTTTCATCAAGTAGTTGGAGGGATCTTTCCAAAAACATCCCTTAGACTCAGCTGTCCTGACATAGAGTCAAGACTAGAATAATTAGAGAAAACTAGGCTTGAAAAAAAAAACAAATTTTCTGAGTTTAGTAGTCTTGTAATATAGTAGGATGGATATATTGAGAATTTTTTATGTATTTATAATTCCTTTTTAATACAGGAGCTCTGGGTCAGATCTAAAATCATTTCCCTAAAGCAAGCATGGAAAGTTAATTATGCATAATAACCAGCTGTGACTCCAAAAAGATGCCTTGTCCAATGCGGCAGGGAGAAAATCCGATGAAAGAATGGAGCAGATGTGGTAGGAAACCTCATCTCAACTCATTTTTACAATGTCTCCTTGAATTCCAGCAATGACCTTCAATGAATCACCTCACAATATGCTCTGGTCTCCCTCTTCACAGCTAGCCCCACCATTCCTCCTCTTGAAACACCCTTTCTTCTAATCCAAACTCTACTGTCTCCTCCATCATCCTCACTTCTACAGGTTGTCTCCTGTAGGAAGTCTTTCTTATTATCTCTTCTTGGTATTACATGAACCACCTGTGAGCTTCCTTGGCAACCAACTTCTATTTCTATTAGGATAAATGTTAGGCAGTATCTGGAAGGCACTGTGGGAGCCATGCATATGCACACAAAAGCTTAGGAGCTATGTGACTTCTGACTTCGTTTTAACCCTTGTTAAGAATCGGGGCTGGTTAATGAAGATCCAAATGATGATACACTGGGATAATGTCCACATCATCAGGAATGTTTCAGTCCCTCTGAGTCCCTGTTGTGCTCAACCTCTGAGAAGGTCCCCAGTGAATGCTGCCTTAAGGTGAGACCATATGCCATGTGTAATCCTATCCCCATGATCCTCTGAATGCACACAAATGGGTCTCTATATGTGTATTTCTCTATCGCCCTCCCTCTCTATTCTCCTCCCTCTTCCCCTGCCCCTCTCTTCTTTTCCTCCGTACTTCTGTCTCATCATCTTTCTGAGGGAAACCAGCTCCCCTGCTGTAAGTAGCCCTATGTGAATTACCCTAACCCCATGTGGCAAGGAACTCACGTTCACAACCATAAGCCCTCAAAGAATCCTATCAAGAGCCATGTCAGTGAGTCTGAAAGAGAATCCTCCCTCAGAAGTCTCTAGATGAAATTACAGCCCTAGATAAAACTCAGCAACTTGCAAGAGACCTTGAGCCAGAAACATTCAACTAAGCTACATCTGAATTTTTGTTTGTTTTTATATTTATTTTATTTTGTTTTGTTTTTCAGTGCTGGGAGCTGGACCCAAAGTCTTACATCTGTTAGGCAGGTGCTCCATGCCTGAACCGTATCCTCAGCCCCACATCTAAATTCTTAACCCACAGAGAATAATATGCTTCTTATCTTAATCTACTAAGTATTGACTAATCTATTTCAGAGAAATGTGTGACATATAAAAAAAGTTTTTCATTTTTGAAAGGATCTTGTTCCTTCTTTCCCAATATCTATTCCTCAGACAATTATAGACCACTTTTTGGCATTTGCTTATTCTTCAATTGGATTTTCAACCATATGTTGGTGTTTAAAAATTTAAGCTAGGAATTTGATGATTCCAAAGAATCGTGGATTTCTTTTCTAAGAAATTACATGGAAATCCATATTTTGAATAAGGTTTTCTATTAAAAGAGTCCCTATATCATTTGTATGTGTATATATAGAACTAACGTGTTTTTATTGCCTGGCACCTACTTCAGATGAAAACACATTTCATATTAATAAGACTGAGAAAAAGAGCAAAGTTCCTCCAAGCCTATTCAAATATCCTAAATCAGCTGGGAAATAAAGCTTGTTATAAAACCAGAAAGCTCCCAAGGGAATGATTTGTGTACATGAGCTGACATTTTTAACATCCTTTTCACCTATTCATCATGTTCTCCCACAAGTCCCAGCATGACCATCAGTGGTGAGTGGCTTCAGATGCTGGAAAGCAGGGGGCTCCACCCTGCAGAACGCTCCCCATGGTGACTCTAAGTCTTAAAGGTCACAGCTTCTGCTAGAGGAAGAAATGCTATTGTCACTAACAGTGACTCTGTTAATATTTTATCAAAGTCCTGCAAGGTTTCCTTCTGTGTCTGAATTCCTTGTTGGTTTTGGTTTGACATTATGTCAGGTCACTTTAGCACTCAAATTCCTAAAATCTAACCATGAATTATCTCAGTTAAATCAACACCAAAAGTATGGACTATGTATCTATCTGTTAGATGCGGTAGAAACTGTAGTGAAGGGAAAGATATAAAATGACTAAAACACAAGAAAATGTCTACAAATTCAGAATCTCTAGAGTCTTAAGAGATGATTCAGAAATAGTTTTCTATGGTTTGGCTGTTTGTGTTGGAATTCCCAATGCAACAGTGCTGTAAGGTTGGACCCAATATAGGTGTTCAGGTCATGAGAAGCCCACCATAGTGGATATTCTTATTATAAAATGGCTGGAGGCTATGAGTTAGATATTACTTTCTGGTGTGTGTGTGTGTGTGTGTGTGCACATGCATGTGTGTGTGAGAGAGAGAGCACACACATGTGCTCTTTTGGCCTTTTCAAGAAGGACTTGCCAGATGCAGGCCCCTTGACTTTGACCTTGGACTTCTCAGCCTTAGAACTTAGAATTCAGTTTCTACTGTTCCATTACCAGACAAAGACAAGGTTCCATGCTCAAAGACCTCAAAAAGCACTGGAATAAAACACTGAAGATATGCTCAGTTCATTGCAGCACGGCCACTAGGTACATTTCTTCTCCTGGTTTTCTCATCTTTACCACAGGGAGTCCAACCTGTAGAGGCAGAGTTCCAGGATGGCTTCTCAAGACTCCTGCCCCATGGTGGACACACCCTGTACATTCCTCTCTCGGTGGGATGTAGGCACATCATGGAATTTTTCTCACATCATTTATGTTGCAAAATTGGGGAGAAATTTGTAGCTGTAAAGTCACAAACTAGTTGACTTTGATTGAAAAGGGACATTATCTTACTTAGGAAGATGGTAGCCCTGTACAGCTAGACTGTCTTTTCAGAACCTCAGCTCTGCTATGTATTAACTGAGCAGGTTACCTGAATATTACAAGGTACATGAATGTTAAAGTTATCTATACACCACATTACATGTACCTCATGTAAGATGGCAATGATAATAATAGTCCTGACTTCATGAGGTTAGGAGATTGAGTTCAGCAGAGTTGTGACGCTTAGAATATTGGCTGACAATTCGTATTCAATAAACATTTATACAGTCATTCTTATCTGTTCCTTCAGCACTCCTTTGTCGAGAGTGTATATTCCAAGACCTACGTTAGGTGCTAGAGTTGCACAGATGCCTGTACCTGAATTTCCTTCATAAAAAAGCTCAGTGCAAACAAACATATTTTTCATTGCAAAACGAGACCATAATTATAATTGGATGAACAAATGCCATAGGAGACCAGAAGAGGGAGCCCATCATTGGAAGGATGAGGCAATAGTTCTCAGAGGATGAATATTTAAATGGTGCCTTAGGCTGACAAGCCACAGAAACTAGAAGAGCAAAGGAAATTGGGCAAAAATAATAATAACAATACAAAATGAAAAATTTAGAGCATCTATATCCTGAAAACATTGTACAAAGTAAAAAATATAAATGATTTTTATAACAATGCACAATTTCTAGGGCGTACAGATTTGCACACAAAACAGCTTATGTTTAGAAAATGACACCCACAAGTAAGGATTTTTATGAAACACATTGAGTGGGAATAGAAACTCAGAATTTAAAAGCACGAATAAGTTTAGAGAAAGAAAGATAATGCATATCCAATGGTGATAATGAACCATGAATTGAAAGCCAGAGAGGAAAGTAAGGAAGTAAAGAGCAAGGGAAAAACAAAGAGACCAAAGCGGGACTAGGTGAGAATTTGCTCTGGCTCTCTGCAGGGAACCTGCATATGGGGCGCAGTTGTGTGTCCCTCCCTGACATATTACCCTGAAGTAGCTGTTTCTTTCATGCTGCCTCCAGGAAAAAACTGAACACAAAACTGAACACAAGCTCTGTGCTATACACAAAATGAGGGCACAAAAATGCAGACAGTAGAAATGGTGAAAGCATCCCTACCACAGTTCTAAGAGCCTCAATCCTCAGAGCAAGAAAGTGGCCAACCTGAGCCCTCCATATGGAGTTCCCTGGGTTTGATATGCTATCCACTTACAAAAGATGATAGCATACCATCAGCTTCAAAATGAATCAAGAGAATGCTGGTCTCAGAATGCCCAGATCAGCATATAAACCTAACCTCAAATGCTTTTCCCTGTAGCCCAAACACTGCTTCTCATTCCAAGCCCCAGATTTGTCTTGGAGAGGTAATGCTATGTGTTCTTGACTTTGAGGAACCATGGAAGGATGGGTGTTATGCAGCAAGGAGGGAAGAGGGCATGGAAGACGGGACATGGGGACAAGTCATAAACAAAATTGCCTTATGAACTTTTACACTGTTGAAAAAAAATTTTTTTGAACTTTAGCTGTTTCTTACAGTTCACAAACCTCATGTTCTCATACCTGTGAAATTGTGGGCCTTTGCCATAATCTTGCAGGCTTGTTATTAAAATCATAAATTGTGCTAGAGGAATAAGGAAAGAAGAAACATTTCCTAGCAAGGATAGAAATTTTAATTTGAGATAGGGAGACCATGACCAGCTACTTACTAGAAGATAAAGCATTTTTGTACTTTTTCATTATTATAATTATTGATGTATAAATTGTACAGCTTAATGAGATTCCTTATATTAAAAAATATATACATTGCCAAGCATAGTGGCACACATCTTTAATCCCAGCACTCAGGAGGCAGAGATAACAAGATCATTGTGAGTTTGAGGCCAGCCTGAGACTACATAGTCAATTTCAGGTCATACTGGGCTAGAGAAAAACCCTACCATGAAAAACCAAACAAAAAACAATGTCTACATTATATACTGATCAAGTCCATATATCTTTTTCTGCCTATCCTTTTCTCCTCTCGCCCTGGAGCCCTGCCTGGTCCCTAATAATCCCAGAGAAAACACTTTTTTAAATTTAAAGAGCATAGCAGGCCATTAACATGAGTATTAAGAACAGAGACTCTGCATTCTGCAAACAAATGCAACTGAATTCTAGCCAGCCAGAGAGACATTGGTGAAATCTATTCACTCTCCTACTCTTTTTTAAAAATTATATCTTTATTATCCATAATTAGATACACCAAATGAGCGAATAATGTGTTGGTGTCCCCAATTCCTCGATTTCCCTCCTCCCTGTCCCCAATCAGCTGGATATCCTCCTCTGTGGGCAAACTGACCATGGGGTAGGGGATTATGGATAGCCTAGGAGTCAACCTGATTCCACCCCCCTTTGTGTGTTGTTACTGAAGGGGGCCATGTCTCTGGGAGTTCTCCCCCACAATGTCTCTTATAATATTTCCACCCCCTCTTTTGCTCAGTTCCCTGAGTCATGGTGGGTAAGTCTTAAGGCTGCCTTATTGCTGAGGTCTTAGGGGGGTCTTTGTACTTCAGCTTTAAGTTGTGTTGAAATCATTGGTATCTGTCTCCCTGGTTCATCCTGGATTGACTGATTGGCTGTGGTTATAGGTCTCTTGCTTATCCCACCACTCTCTGTGGGATTCCATGTGGAGCCTCCATGGTAGGTCTAGGGTGGCTCATCTCTTGCCAGGATGTCAACTATCGGTCTGTGGCTCATTGGTAGGATTGGAAAGGCCACAGGTCTCTTGCTGCCTTCTGAAAAATACAAACAGAATCTCCATCTGAGAGTAAGATCAGTATAGATTAACTGAGATACACATTACCTACTTCATTCTGCTAGACCATGTGAGGAAAAAGGTGACAGACTTATATGTTCAGTATTTCCTTCCCCAGGTGACCAGGTGGTTGGTTCATACATGACCAATCAGTTTTAGCACCTAGGTTTGAGCTCTAGCTAGACACCGCCCACTCAAGGGAAGGGGGTCTATGGAGCTTCCCTGAAACTGTCACAATTCCTGATTTGAAAAATGGAATTTAACAATAAAGTTACATTCAATGGTTACTAGTAAGGAAAAATATTTACAAAGTACTTTCCAAAATGCCTGTCACAGCTAAATGCTCAATAAATAGATGCTATAATTCACTCATATGTTCAACAAACACTACTGTATACTTATTTTGAGACAAGTACTGATCCACACAAAAGGCATGATAGTCAACAAATGGTATTTTCCTCATGAAATTACCTTCTAATGGTACATACTAGTAGTAATGAAATATGACCAAAATAAACACTGATTGTGAATTGTACTGTGTTTAATAAAATTGCATAATAACTAAAGATTATAAGACTGCCTTTATGGGAAATTTAGTCAAGCATATCAGTGAAAACAACTATCTATGAAAATACATTTGAGGTTAACATTGGAACAATAAACAGACAGGAAAATTATAGGATCAGCACGTATAAATGCTCTGTGGTAGGAGGAAGTGTGCTGTGTTCTGGTAGCTGAAGGGTTGAGATAGAAAGAGATCAAGATGAAGCTTGAGGGAGAAGGCGTGAAGGAGGAAAGAAGTTCAAAGCCAAAGTGGGAATCAGTGAGAAGCCACCAAGGCATGTTCATTCGGCTTCATCATGTGATCGCAGATCTAAACACGGCCCTCACTACTTATACAGAGAATTGATGAGAAGGAAAAACAGAAACGCATGCTAGCAAAACTATTTTGCCAAAATTACAGTGGTCCAGGGTAGAGCTAGGGATGGTTTGGGATAGCAATGGAGGAATCAGCAAGATGTCAGATGTACTCCGTCTGAAGAACAAGGAAAGGAGGGAGGCAAGGATGCCTCGCAGTTTCTAGAAGTACCGATCACTGGCGGATATCCTAGTCTGAAGAAAAGATAACATATGAATGTGTTGGCAAGTTGAGGCTGAGATGGTTTTGGGGTGCCTGGAAGACACATGGTGCCAAAACGTGTTTTGGAGCTCTGGTTATAGATATGTATTTAATAGTCATCATCATCTAGACCATCAGTAATATCCTATAGGCCGAGGACACAGAATGAGTTGGGGAGTTTTGTTTTTTGCTTTGTTTTGTTTTTGTTTTGGGGGTTCCCCCATCCCTGGGGCTTGTTATTTTGATCCATTTTGGAAGGTTTTGTTGTTTTCTTTTGGGAGAATTGTTTCTTTTGTTTTGTATGTTGAATTTGGTGCCTGGAGAGACAGGCTCCCATGTAGTCCAGGCTGCCCTTAAACTCACAATGAGCACCTTGAACTTCTGATACTCTAGTCTCTACCTCTCAGATGCTGAGATTCCTGTGTTGTACCATGATGCCCAGCTTTAGAATAAGTTTTTGTTAACAAAATTTAGGGGATTTAGGACCAACATAATGATTAGGTAGTGGAGGAGAAGACAACAAAAGACGTCGAAAAGGAATGTTTTAAAGTAAAAAATAAAACCCAGAAAATGTAAAATAACAGAAGCCAGGTGTGGTCAACTTTCTAGTTGCTGCGCAGAAAGAACCCGAGCAAAAGCAGCTTGTGGAGGAATGAGTTTATTTGGCTTACGGATTCAAGGGGAGACTCCCTTGAAAACAATGGCATGAGCAGAGGGTAGACATCACCTCCACCACAGCACTGCAGACAGTGGCAGGAAGGTGTGCCAAAAGGGAAGCTGGTTTATAACCCCATAAACTCGCCCCCGACAACACAGCTCCAGCGAGGGTCTAATACCAAACTGCCATCAGCTGGGGATCCGTCCTTCAGAACACATTCATTTGTTTGTGGGGACACCTGGATCACACCATGACACCAGGGAAAGAAAACATTTGAAGAAGTCAATGTTTAGGAAAAGCTTCTGTGAATTATGTAAATTATGTGTTACAGATCACAGGCCTAATTGTTATTCAATCGCTTGAAACTGCATGTCTTTCATCAAGAGGAAAAAAAAACTACAAAAACCTAAATGTTTAAATCCTTTGCCTAAGGTTATGCAGGATGGAGGAAGTAGACAGGGCTTCAACCCCAAAGCAAAGCCTTTCCATGGAGGCTCTCTTGGCCTCCTCAGCTTCAGTGTTAGACTTGGCAGCTATTTGCAAGGCATTTACTCGCAAAACTCTAGGAACCTGATACTGAAAACCAAACAGCAATATCTGTCTTCTCCCAACAGCCACACATCTCAGTAGAAGAAAACTGTTAACAGTATGTCAGTAATAATGAAGGAATACCAAAGGAGACATGATAAGAGAAGCAAGAAAGTGACAGCATATGCACAGTCTTAATCTAAGCGTAGCTGTGGCTGGATCCAGAGGCTAGACTGAAAACAGGTATATCTGGAGAACTTTGTAGAAGTTCCAGCCACAGAGCCAGGTATGGTAATACATGCCTTTAATCCCAGCACTCAGGAGGCAGAGGTAGGAGGATCACCATGAGTTCAAGGCCACTCTGAGACTACATAGTGCATTCCAGGTCAGCCTGGGCTAAAGTGAGACTCTACCTCAAAAGACCAAAAGAAAATCTACTAAGAAGTTCCTGCCACAGGATTCTGCTCTGGAGATGCTCTAGAGAAATCTTTAAAAGAAAAAAGGGAAAAAAATTCCAAAGAACTTAAGTTAGAAACAAAGCTTGTTCAACAACGCAATGTCACAGTGTGGGATAACTATTACTCAAACCCATTCCCACCTCAACCTGCCAGGCTGGAAGAAAAGTCTGACCATTAAGTCTAAATGAATCACAATATCATGTCCTCTCCTTTCAACTCTCTTAATCTTGGGATGCTCTCTTAATCTTCTTGATCCAGGTGTCCCCCCACAAAAGAATGTTCTGAATGCTTGATCTCCAACTGATGGCAGTTTTGGAACTGGAACCTTGTTGGAGCTGTGTTGTTGGGGGCGGGCTTATGGGGGTTATAAGCCAGCTTCCCCTTGCCAGTGTTTGGCACACCTTCCTGCCGCTGCTTGCAGTGCTGTGGTGGAGGTGATGTCCACCCTCTGCTCATGCCATTGTTTTCCCTGCCATCATGGAGCTTCCCCTTGAGTCTATAAGCCAAAATAAATCCATTCCTCAATGAGCTACTCTTGTTTGGGTTCTTTCTCAAGAAAGTGCAGCACTGAGAGCAGTTGACTACAACAGACCCTTAGGGCTCCTATGGTCTTTATCCCTGCTCATTTCAGTCAGCTCCAGAAGACTAACTCCTAGCTCACTCCCACCCATTCATCAACCAATTCTGATAGACATCTGTCATGAAATGTCTCCCATAAGCTGGTGTTTCACCACTTGGTTCCCAGCTGGTGGTGCTATTTGAGAATGATGGTGAACCCTTAAGAGGTGGCTCCTTGCTGGAGGATGCAGGCCACTGGCAGGGAAGGTATAGCTCAGCCTCACTTCCTGTTTATGATGCAATGTGACCAGCCACCCCACCGCTTCCAACTATGGAACAGACTCCCCTCAAACTGTTGGGCAATATGAACCTTTTGCTTACTTAAACTGCTTCTTGTCATAGTAAAAAGTAACTAATTCATCACCTTAAATGTATCTGTTACAAATCCCCTGAGCCCTGTACCACAAGCCATTTTCCATCTAAGTGAATGGTGATTCCATCCTTCCTGAAACTATGGTTCAACACAGTACAATCGTCCACAAGTCCTAGCTTCCTCACATCTAACCTGTCATATCCTTTCAGATAGATCTTCCTCCTTGTCTAGATCTCTGACATAATACTGGATTTCTGTCTCCCCTACTTGTTTTCATTGCTGTTTATCTGAGCTGACCTGATCACCATTACTCCAGTATTATTGAAATATCCTCCTAGCTGATCTCCTGCTTCTATAGCCTTGACATGTCAAAGGTTATTGCCCACACAGAATGGAGTCATGTTAAACAAGGGATGATGTTAAAGCCAGGGGATCATGTTAAAACATAATCCAGGTGTTGCATCTCTCTTCTTAAAACTCTCCAAATGGTATTAAGCCGTGGTCCTCACCACAAGCTCTAGGGTGCTACAAAACAAGCCCATCGCCTCCGAATGGCCCACCACTTTTCCTCCCAGGAACTGCTCCAACAATGCTGGCCTTCTGCCATGTCCCTAATAGGCCACACTTGTTTCTGCCTCCAGGCCCTAATCCTGGTTGCATTTCCTTTGCCTGGAATTAACTTCTCCCAGATAGTAGGTGTTAAGTCAGCTTCTTGTTGCTGTTACAAAGAACTTGACCAAAAGCAACTTGTAGTGAAAAGGGTTTATTTTGTTTTACAGACTTGAGGAGTCATAGCATAAGCAGAGGCTGGATATCATCTCTTGGCCAATATCAGGTGGACAACAGCAACAGGAAAGTGTGCCAAACACTGGCAAGGGGAAGCTGGCTATAATATCAAAAACCCACTCCCAGCACACCTCCAAGAAGGTTCCAGTTCCAAAATTGCTATCAGCTGTGGATCAAGCATTCAGAACACATAAGTTTATGGGGGACACTTGACTCAAATGATCACAGTAGCCATCCTGACTCCCTTCCTCCAGATCTTTACTCAAATGCTAATTCTCCATGAATCTGGCCCTAGACATCTAACTCATCTTCTTAGATCTGGGAAGATGTCTCAGTGGTTAAAGACGCTTGCTTTTAAAAGTCCTCTTCTAACACAAAGACTTTTTATCCCCTCTTCAGAAGAAATTGCTATAACTTGCTGTACATTTCAATTATACTAATAGATTAATTGTGGTGCATGCTTGTAATCTCAGCACTCCCGAGGTGGGAACAGGAAAGTTTAGTTCAAGGCCAACCTAGGCTACATAGCAAGAATCTTAAACCTAACAGAACAAGGTTTTGATTGCTTCCTTAACTATCAACTCCTGTAGCCTAGAACAGAGTCTTGTGAACAATAAAAACTTAATAAATGTGGTAAGAGAGTAAATGAATAATGAGGAAAGTAAGTTTAAAAAAAGAAATTTAGTAATTTCATTCAAATTAAAAATTTGGCAACTAGTCAGAACTCAAGCCTTCTTTGCACTTTCCCAAGTGCAAAGAGACAAACCTTTCCATCCCTGCTTGGAGGGATATCCTCAAGATTCACATCCTTTCTGATTCATTTCATAAAATATTCATAATCCCCTCAAGAAATAAGATTTCCCAGTACCACTAATCTCTTATATAGCCAGTCCAAACAAATTAGAAAGAAAAGGAGCCGCTGACCTATGAATAGAGAAGCAAGAATACCTCCCTAATTTCCAAGTTGTAATTAGCAATTCTAGAGAGCAAAGGGGTTTGGGATAAATTAAGAGAGCCAATCATGGGCTCTGCTATGAGGATTATGACCAAGAAGAAGGTCATACCTTGTCTCAGCTCACAGGGCCATTGGGAAATGAAGGCCCATTCACAGAAATTAAATTTGATATAACGCTCCTCTTCAGGTCAGTTACTGAGAAATTCAGTGACTGGATTAGCCTGGAAATTTTGTATTCAAATAAATAGAATTTATACATTCACTAAATACTAAATTGCTTGCAGGACTTTTTTAAATTGCTTTCTGATGAGAGGTATGATAAAGATGAAATAATAGCATTTAAGCATATATCATTGATGAACTACAATTAAGGTCCTTACAATCAGTATATCATTTAATCCTTACAATAACTACAAAGTAGTAAAACATCCACATTATGACTGAGAATGATGGGTTAATTCATATTCCTATGACCCTAAAACTAATGGATACCAAATGGAATTTTCAATCCAAGTTCTTCTGATTCTAAAACTAATCAACATGTCAAATTTCTGAATTACCTTCAGTTAAGATGACCCAGACTTCCCTCCCACCTCTAAGACTTCACAGTCTCCCCAGAAAAACCAGAAACATAACTCTGGCTTTGAAAAAAAAACCTGAATCATAACTCTGGCTTTGAAAAAAAAGCTTCAGGTAAGATTTGGGAAAATGATACAGAGCAGAAAGACAGGAAGAAGACATTTTCTGTAAAAAAAAAAAAAAGACAAACTTTTTAATGCACTGAAGCAACAAGACTCAGCTTATATTACCCCACTCCCTGTGCAGAACACACCCAGTATGAGGCTTCTGCACAGCTTACCTATTTGGAAATGTTTTTTTTTAAATGCTATCTCCCTAAAGTTGTCCTTTCCAAGATCAATGTACTCACTACCTTTATCTTGTTATCTGAACATCTGCCAGACAGTTAACAGTTAACAACCTGTTTCTAAAAGCTAAAAGCCCTTAAGACAATTACAGTCTATACATCCTGCCTCCATCAGTATTGATTTCCTTACCTGGCTCCTTCCTAACCCAGTTAAAAGCCAGTGTCTGATGCACAGAGTGTGGATGTGGAGGGAGAAGGAAGTACTTCTACAACCTGGAATAGATTCCCCCTCCCAAGATACATTTGAGTGAAGCCCTCAGGCTGGCTCCACTGGACTAAGGGTCAGTTACTTGGACACAGAAAAGGATAAGCAAAAGGTAGGAGTGGTGATTGACTCAAACAAATTGGGGAATGGATTGAAGCCTGTCTCTGAGTGAAACTCGGGTAGGGTTGTAGGGGCTAGACTTTCCTGAGTTGAGATCCATACTCAAAGCTTTGATTATTGTAAGGTCATAAGCAAATGACTTCCCTGGGTCTCACTTCTCTCATCTGGGACTTCAATCATACCTACTTCACAGTTTTATTAGGAGAATTTAGTGATTTAAATGAAGCTAAATTATGCCCCCACAAAAATATTAAACCCCCAGAATATAACCTTATTTGGAAGAAGGTTGTTTACATATGTCATTTAGTTAAGCTGTCATCCTAAAGCAAAGCGGGCCTTTAATCCAATATATCTAAAAGCCATATGTGCTCATAAGGACAGACAAAGAGACACAGACATATGATTGTGAGCAGGGTGTGATGAGGGAGGCTGCAGCTGTAGTCCCAGGAACATCTGGGGCTACCAGAAGCCAGAAAAGGCAAAGAAGGATTCCATCTGCAGGTTTCAGAGGGAGTGGATTAGTCACTTCCAGCTGACATAAAATACCTCCGACTGGGTGGACAGTTTAAGCGGTAGAAATGTATTATCTCTCTGTTCTAGATGTAGCCCACATAAAGGTCTGGAAGGGTTGATTTCTTCTGACAGTTCTCTTGCTGGTTTGCAGATGGGTGGAGGGCTGGGATCCTTCCTCATAAGGACACTAATCTTCTCTGATAAAAGCTTCACCTTTATGAGCTCATTTAACCTTAATCATCTCATCAACTCTATTTCCAAATGTAGTCATTTTAAGAGGTTTGATTTCATCACAGGAATGGAGGGGGGAGAAAAAAAAGTCATTTCATGATAGAAACACAGCCCTATCCATGCCATGAATTGGGATATCTAGCCTAAAAAAATGTAGTTTCTGTTGTTTTTCACCACCCAGGTTGTAGTACTTGTATTCTGACAGTCCTGCTAAACGAATAGAGCCTGACACATGCTCTCAGCCTTCTTGAGCTCATGTTGACTGTCCATGCATGGGAGGTGCTACTATTACTACTCGGACCTGGGATGTCAAGCAATGTCATCTGTAGTTTCTTTTCTTCATCTATGTTTTTCTTCCCTCCGTACTGCTGAAGTCTCTGTCCAGTGGCCACTGAGAAATTCATATTTATATGCTATTCTCAGCAGCCCCAGAAAAAGGGAATAAATTCTAGCTAGACTGACCCATTTCTTTCCTAGTAGGTACAAAGAATCTCATTAGCATGGAGACAGCCGCATGCCCATCTCTAAACCAATCACTGTATCTGGAATGGTCTGTCCTTTAAGCAGACATACCCTCAGCCATGACTAAGGTCAGCTCCACTTGAACCACAGGATCTCAGAATGAAGATGGTGGTTTAGAAACAGAAAATCTGGCTTTAGAACCAAAATCAACAGCAGAATTCTGATGATCACGAGCTTCCAGCAAACTGAGCTTTATAAACATCTTTGAAATTCCCACTATGTCATTTTACTATTCTAGGAAGAGTTATTGCTGTAATGGCCAGAAACAGATTTAGGATTGGTTAAAGAGGATTGGTTAACTTAAATAGGAAATAAATTTTCTACCATATTTCAGCTTGGCAAAGAGAAGGCCAGAAATAAGACTTGGGAAGAATGAGGCAGAGAATCCCTGCCAAAATTTTGCCAGAGAACAGTGGATCTCCTCATGGCTCTTCCTTGCCTCTTGACAAGAAATAAAAACCTCCTACCTACTTAGTGTCTCCTCCAAACAAGTAGAATGGTGGAGTGTTTTTGACAACGAGAAATTTTCATAATAGTTTCCCACTTAATGACTGTGAAGAAGTGGTCATGAACAGCCAAAGAGACCTGCCTTCTTCTATGTCCTCTGTCAAGCTGAAGCCTGACTTCTTTAAAGAGATGATGGGTTGAAGCCCATCAGAATGTCATTTCCTTTGAGAGAATCAGGGAATGTTCCATTGGGAGGGAGAAGTATCAAGAAGAAAGTAGGGTGATTTCAACAGAAATAGAAAGGCAAGAGTTGGAATAGGAAAAGAACAGTAGGGGAAATGATAACATAGACAAATGCATGTAGATTTGCTCTTGTTAGTTAAACTGAAACTGGGCAAATAAAACAAGCAAAAATGTTTTAAAATTCAAAAATCTTGGTTTTTTTCAAGCAACATCTATGTGCCTCTAAAAAAAAAAATCTTTAAAAATAGCTGTTACCCAACAACCACTTAAGGCTAGAAATAAAGGAAAACATTCCCACGCCAACTCTGCACTCTAAATAGAAACTGAAAAGACACAAAAATACCCAGGCCACTATGGCAGCCTGATTTGAAGCTTTTTACAGAACAAAAGGCTATGTGGGCTCCTGAAGGCCTCCCTTATCCTCCTCTTCCTCCTCCCGAGAAAACACTGCTGGGGTGGCAGAGAGGGAGCAGTGGCCATAAGCCTTCTAGAGTCTCAGCTGCACTCAAACCTTCTGTACCCTGGCAATGAAAATAATTAAACAAAAATTCTCACTGACTTTGATTGAGCATTTAATATGACTAGAGCTTCACATAGGTTAAACCCCTTCCCACAACTTAGTAAGAAAGTGATGTCCTAATTCCCCCTAAATTAAATGAAGAAACTGAGTTAGAGAAAGGTGAATTTACATGTTCAAGGTCAGAGTCTTCCATCATTCCCTGTTACACTGTGCCAACTAGCAGTCATTGAAATGTCTACAGTTTTTTTTAGGTTTATAGAAGCTGGTGAGAGGAGGTTGGAGGAAGACAAGAAATGAATAGTTATTAGATAATTGCACTGGCCAAGTTTCATTGCACTTATAAGCACTCTGCAGATCCTATGAAATCAAAACAAAAAAAAAAACCATAGGTAAATGCACAACATGAATGTGCATAATGATAGCAACTATTCTGTTTAAAATAGCTAAAATAGAGGGTTTGGGGAGAGGACTCTGTGGGTACAGGGTTTGTCCCCTAAGTACAAGGACCTGAGTTTGTAGCCCCATACGAAGCACATGCTTATTAAGCCCAGTGCTGGGAAGGTAGAGACAGAAGGATCCCCAGAATCTGCTGGCCACTTAGTTGATCTAGCAAAATCAGTGAGCTCTTGACTCTACAAGACACCCTGTCTCAAAAATAATGTTGAGAGGGCAAGGAGTGGTGACACACACTTAATCCCAGCACTTGGGAGGCAGAGGCAGGAGTATCACCATGAGTTTGAGGCCAGTCTGAGACTACAGAGTGAATTCAGGTCAGCCTGGGCTAGAGAGAGACTCTACCTAGAAAAACAAACAAAAATAATAATAATGTGGAAAATGAGGTAGACAACCAACATCTACCCCTGGTCTCTGCATGCATGCTTACACACATGCACTCACACACAAATATACATTTACACACACCTGCCACTGCACACACATATACACATTTAAAATGTGCTTAAAATGGCCAGCTTGTTACATTTTATCACAATTAAGAGTCACCAGGGAGTGTGTCAGGCTACTGCTCTATAAGCCTCAGCTCAGATCCAGTGCAGCTGTGTGAAACAGATGTCATTGTCATCCACAGTGCATAGAGTGAAGAAAAGTGAGGAGTGTCCCCAGACCATGTGACTCACTGGGTTAAGATGACCCATCTAGTACATACTGTCAAACAGTACAACCAGCGAAAATAGTATGGATGTTGATTAGAAGCGTTGACTGTTGATCATAATGTTATTAGAACTAATATCGCAAGCAATAATTGTCTTAGAATTGTTAAAGTAAGCTTCAGAGGAGCCCATGTGGTTTTGAGCTCCAGCTATAGCATCTAGCTGGGTTATCCTAGACAAGTGAGTTGACCTCTCTGAACCTTTTGACAGTATTTCTTTCACAGGTTCTTAAGGGGATCAAAATGAGATCATCACGTATGAGTGCATACAGCAAGGCCTGGCAAACTGTAGGTGTTCGATGAAATCCTAGTGCTGTTGTGAAGCTTTCTCGAGGGAGCTGAGGGTGCCTTGTGACAACCAGAGGAAACGTGGAGGAGTCTCGCATCTGTGCTGGCCAAGGTGCAAGGGGAAGTTCAGAGAGGACTGTAGGTACTTTTAGCATTTTTTTTTCCGAGGGCCACTACAGAGAAGTCTGGAGAGCCAGGAGATCAGTGATAGCTCTGACATCTTATGGAGTGAGGACTTTGGATAAATCTGTAGGAAGTTAATGTTGTTGACAGTCTCACCACAAAAAAAAAACAAATGTATGTATGTCAAAAAAGCTTACAAAAATGTTTTGATAGAAGGCTAAGTAAATTGTTTAGGGGGTGAGCCCTTGCTACACAAGCATGAGACGTGAGTTTGATCCCCCAAAACCACAGAAAAATCAAGTCCTACCTGGAATATTTGTATCTATGCCCATCAATTAGGACTGCTTTCGCCTTTGATCAGATAAGCTTCTTCCTACAGGTGGTGGTGACGACTGGGGAGACTCAAAGTTCATCAAAGTGCTGAGAAGAAGTGTGCTGAGTGCTCAGCACTCAGTGAGATGTCTCTCTCACACCCTCCAAAGGGCACAGGGCACATCATAGAAGATGGGGTGGGAATGACATAAGGGCCAGAGGACAGGGAGGAGCACTTTGGAATGCTGTCTTCCAGGCATGAAGTGGCCATTTTGTGGCTTTACAGCAGCAGTTGTTACCTATATAAGACCTGCACAATATTGGGCCATCAACATTTTAACATGGACAATGAAGGAGGGGAGAAAGCCTAGCATGACCACACATATCTGAAACCTCATCCCATATCTGTAACCTCATCCCAGCTCTCAGGGGATGGAGACAGGAGGATCTCTTTTGTCCTTAACAAAATTACTCAGCCAGCCTAACCAAACAAACAAACAAAAAGCTTTAGGTTCAGTGAAAAACTCTGTATCTAAAAAATAAGGCAAAAGAACAATATTAGAGGAAGAGACCTAAATATCTTTCTCTGCCCTCTGAATATACACATGAGGCACACTCATCTGCACACACATGTCCATATACCATACATGCATACACACACACATACTGCATAGTGCACATACATAGACTGTGGTGGTAAAGAATGTAAAATATTCCCCCTTGCTTCCAGTGTTATTAAGCTTCGTACTTAGTCCCAAGCTGGTGGAGCCTTAGGAAGTGAAGCCTTTGTGGAGGATTGTGCCTCTGGAGGTGGGATAGCTCAACCCACTCAAATACGCTGCTTCTTATCAGATGTTTTGTCCCACCAATAAGAATGTAACTTCTAAACACACACACACACAAAAAAAAATCTGCAAATGTTTGGATCTCTTCTCCTTCCCCCACAGAGTCCCCTGAGGAAAAAAGAAAAAAAAAACCCCACCCTGCATAACCTGGCCCAAAACCACTCCAATTGCATTGATTCAGATACAAAATTTCCAAAGAGGTTAGGACAACAGCCTTCCTTAAGTTTCTTACTCATTAAGGCTGCTCTTAGATACAGAAATACAAATTTTGAACAAACTTCCTAGGACACTGTGATGTAGAGAGCCCCATAAGAATCAAAGGTTTGGGGCAGAGGATGTAACTCAATGGTAGCATGTGTAAGCATTTAATCCTCAGTACCGAACACACACACACACACACATACACACACACACACACAAACACACACACTCATTTTATGGGTCTACTGCAAAAGGAGATCAGCTGCTGACAAGTTGCCAATTCCATGGTAAATGACCTTCCACTCATGATCATGTAAGCAATCCTAATTTCACTCAATGAGTGGGTTAAAATATAAAGGCATGAAAGTTAGGTGGGGATTGATGGGGAAGAAGGGTTAATTGGAGGGGGAGATGGGCAAGTGATTGGGGGAAATAAGATCAAAATACATCATATACATGTATGAAAATGTCATGAATAGAAAATAAATGAATTTTTTTTCAAAGGAGACTGAGACAGATTGGCTGCAAGAAAAGATTTTACCTGAGAACTCAGGACTTCACTGAGCCCTCGCCTTCCATACAATGACTAGCATTTTAAAACTTTTCACAACATAAACATACATAAACAGCTGCACACAGAAAGCAATTCTACATAGAAAAAGCTACAAAGGAATAAGCCAGGATGTGAGTAAGTGGAGGTCTGTACGATAGACAGAACCCTTTCTCTGCTCATCTACTTTTTTGTATTTTCTAATTTTCTATAATAAATACACAAGCCATACAACAACACTTTTTAGAAATAAGCTTTATGTTTATTGTTATATTTTACATTATATATCATGGATACCAAACTTAAAACATTAAATCGCCTTTTAATTTTAGTGTATTTATTGACAAATAATATACATGTATACAATGTGTTTTGATCACATTCCTCCCTTCTCTTGTTCCTCCCCTACTCCTGCCAAATCCCTTCTTTCCAACTGTTTCCTTCTTTTATTTTTATAAATAATCTTTATAAATGTGTATAATCTATTTTGATCATAATCGCCTCCTATTACATTCTCTTGACCCCACTTCCCATCCCCCTTCTCCTGAGCCCCATTTTCTTTCCCCAGTTACCCTTCTGATGCTACACAACTGAGCCTCCAAGCAAGATGTTCCCACTGCTGCAAAAATGGCAAAGCTGTTATGAGGGTAACCAACTGTTTTCTGAATGGATTTGAGACCTGCTCCACAGGAGGGAATTCATGCCTGGAACAGAAAGTCTAAGTCAAGAGCCTATGGCTGGGGAGGTTCTGGATCCTAGGAGAGAAGCTAATACTGTTGCTTTGTTAAATGGACATGCTGTCACCATCAAACTGCCCTTTTCTCTCCTGGCATACCACATAGAATTCCTCCAGTACTAGGAAAGTTAGCCAGCAGGAAGGAAGAAGTTCCAGCTTGATTTCTCAGTGTCCTGTGACCAAAGCATGCAATGTCTTCAACAATAGTCTTGCCATCTAGTTCTGATGGGCAACCAAGAGCCTTGCCAATAGCTTATATTATTTTGAAGGCCTCACAGGCATCCCTAACCAGTAGTAATTCATGGGATTCTTTTTCCACTCCTGGTACTCAGATTTCTGCTTAAGAACCTATAGCTTCTGGGAATAGTATTAGTTACCTATACAGAGTACTTCCATACAAACTCTCTAGCTTACAAAGAAGTAAATTTTGGGTTGGAGAAATGGTTCAGAAGTTAAAGGTGCTTGCTTGCAAAGCCTGATGGCCCAGTTCAATTCAGCAGTACCTACCCACATAAAGCCAGATGCACAAAGTGGTACATGCGTCTGGAGTTCCTTTTCAGGGACTGGAGGCCATTATGTGCCCACTGCCTCTGTCTGTCTCTCTTCTCTCCATCTCTTTGTTTATAAATATGAAAAAAGAAGTTAAGTTTTCATATGACTTTTTCATCCATTCTTAATCTTGGCTAATTCCTCTCCCCCATCAAGGGATTCTTCTTTAACCTCTCCATTTCCAGTATCCCCACCTTGCTTTCGTGTGGCATGTGTTCACTATCCTTAATGTTTCTCCCCCACCCTCATGGCCCCTTTCCAGTTTCCTGTGATTAAGTCACTTTGAATTTATAGTTTTTTTGACTTAGAAGTTTTCTGACTTCTTACTTTAAACAAAACAATAGATGAATGACAAACAGAAATAAGATCACTGGGAAATGGGAGAAAAATGTGATATTTGATAGCTACTTTGTGAAGAATTACAAATGTAGACAGAATTTCTTAACTATCACAATTACAGAGAAAAAGAAATAATGGTGTTGAATGACTTAATAAAGACTGTTTTGGATCTCAAGTACTTTTATAAGAAGGCCATTAGGAAGAAGAAGGTCAGGAAGACAGAGCACGCCTGCATCCTGGGACAGTGATAACAAAAGAATGATGCTCAAGTCTTACAGCTGTCCTGCACTAACCCATTTTTAAAACCCATTTATAATAATTAACAATTGGAAAAAGCCCAAATGGACAACAATAGGGAAAGGGCTAAACAAACAGTGGTCGATTGACACAGATGGAATGCCTCATAAACAGAGACAATGGGGAGCTTGCAGACTGAGTTGGTTTTGGAAATGTTTATATGACCTCATATTAACTAAGAAAAAGTGAAATGTGAATTAGCGTCTTGGGACTTGAACAGAACATTTTAGAAAGCCCATCATCACATTATCATCTTGGAGAAGATGGAGAAATGAGGACTTCATTGTCTGTTGAAGAAAAGAGCTGACGTCAAGTTACGGCTCCTCCAGAAGTTAGCTGGAGAAAAGAAAGAGGGTAAAGGAAATCCCCTATTAATGTGCACATCATGTATTTCTGTCCTCGAAAACTTAAAAGCCTGGGTTTAGAAATTAACTTCCCTGTCATAAGGAGAATTAATTCATCAGACTGCAAACACATGCAAAAATCATAATAGATCTTGCCTTTTTGACCCAATCTTTGTGTTTCATTAATTTCTACTCTTATTTCTTTCCATTTACTGATTTTTGGTTTGTCTGGTTCTTCCTTTTTCAAGGCTCCAAGTTTTGTCATTAATATATTTATATAAATATCTCTAGTTTTTTATTTTAAGTACTAGAGCTACCAACTTCCCTCGTAGGACTGCCTTCCTTGTAGCCCATAGGTTTGAGTATGTTGTCTTTTCTGTATTACGTGATTACAAGATATTTTTAATTTGTTTCCTTGTTTCTTCTTGACACAATTATTAATATTTAATATCACTTCTACCAACTCATAGAATCTTTGATTTTATTCTTTTTTTATTTTTTATTTTTATTGTCCATAATGAGTTGCATTATTCAGTGGGCAAACAATGAGTTGTTAGCCCCAATTCCCTAACGCCCCCCTCCCCATCCCCGATTTTATTCTTTTTTGAGAGATAATTTTCCTCAAATTTATGTATGTGTTCATGTGGGGGGGCACACATGTGCCACAGTGTACATTTGAAGGTCAGAGGATAGTTTTCTGGTGTTACTCCTCACCTTTCATCTCCTCTGAGACAGGGTTTCTCATAGTTCACTACTGCTTTCACCAGGCTAGCTGGACTCCAAGCTTCCAAAGTTTCTTCTATTCTTCTAACCTCTCTTGCACATAGGTGTGGCCGGGGTTAGAAAGGGCTTGGGCAGCATCCAGCTTTCTTTGAAGTATGGATGTGAGGTTTTCACTTTTTTTATTAGCTTACAAAGAATTAGGTTTCATTAGAGTGTTTCAAGCAATTTTTTGTTTCCCTTTCCCTCCTCCCCTCTGGCCTTGGACCTTCCCCCAGCTTAGCCTCCTTTCTGCTTGCCCACCACCTGCTTCCCCAGCTCCTTTCTCTTCTTCCCATCACCTCGTATTTCCCTCTCATGGTATTGTAGCTCAAGCCATAACTTGGATGTATGTAAATAACAGTATGTGAGATTGAGTACCATGTCCAGCTTTTGATGCAGCTTCTAAGTTTCAAACTCGTGGAATCATGCCTACACAACAAACACTTTATCCACTGAGCCATCTCCCCGGCCCCTTTAATTCTATCTTTTCCATTCCAGTTTAACCTGAAGTTTAAACAGAGTTCACCAATTTCTGTTTCATTTTGGCCTCAGTTTGGATTCAGTATTATATATTAAGGTCACTTTCACCAATATTAAAACTCAGATTTTATATCACCAATATAAAAAAACAGATGTTTCTCACTTTCCATAGAAATCTTATAAACTATGAAACAGGCATTATGTTCGTTTTTCCACCAGCTGTCTTGGCTTTGTTCTAAAGATAACATTTCTGTCTCAGAGATGCAGTGAGGAATAAACTCAAGTGTATATAAAACCTCAACACAAAGCCTGATACAGCATTTGTTCTCAATAGGTGTTTACAAAGTTCTACTCTGGATGCTAGCAAAACAAACAATGAATGATGATAACAAAGAATGATGATGCATAGACGATACCATTGAAAAAGGAGAATGAAGGTTGCCTACAAGGAGGATTCTGCTGCCAAAACACAGGATTCCTGATTTGGCTTGCCATAAGCTTTTTATTCCTGGCTCAAGTCGTGTGCCTCAAGATGGACTGATTCCCAAATTCCTGATAGTCAAAAAGCCAAGGGGTCTAACTTTCTGGGATCGTAAAGAAAAAATATAGAATCTTTTTTTTTTCAGTTACCAGTTACATTTCAATATACAAGATTAAAGTTGATAAGGGAAAAATATAAGATCTTCCACTCACATCCCAAAAGCCCAGTTGCTCAAAAACAATTTGGAGATGTAAAGTACTCTACAATGACGGGAAGGAATATGGATTTTGTTTTTTGTTTTGTTTTGTTTTTAGTGAAGTGCACTATTATAATTTGACTCCACAAAAAGCTAATATGATTGTGGGATGCATTTATGTAATTATAATATTTAGAATTAAGGACAAAGACACATTGAGAATTTTGGTTTAATTCTGTATATGTTACTATAAAAAAAAGATGAGCAAAATATGCTATGGGTTTGGGAATGACCAAAGAAAGGATTCCCCACCTCAGTATCTGCAAGAGAGTTCAAGAAATCTTTCTGGGCTTACAACGGGCCACAGAAAATGCTTCTATGGATGAAGAATTCACATTTATTGTGTGGACCACCAAGTAATATGACAAAGTAGAAAGAAAAACCAGTTGGCTTGATGTGTAGAAAATCTGGACTCATCAGAGCTTTACAGAGATGAGTCATATTGATAAGAATTCTTTGTCAGAGGAGGTGTTCAAGTATAAACTGGAGAATCACTTGTTGGAAATTGAATGTCCTTTACACTTCTCTCTGATGGCTCTGTCTATTCTTATCTTGTGTCGTAGATCTAGGCCACTCTGATTTCAAGCATATAAGACCAAATCTTGGAGTAAACATGGAAAGGCCTGAGCTGCTCAGAGGTTGATATGCATCATTTCATCACTTCTTTGTCCTCCCTCAGAGCACACCTTCAGTGTGCACATATGTGTGTAAGTAATAATCTAGACAAAAATAATGTAAACTAGGAAAGGAGATTTCAGAGAGCAAAGAGATAATACCACATTGGAGTGTAGACAAACTCGGGTTCTAGGCAGTTACTAAGTAAACCATGAATTGGGCACTGAGCTCCCAAGTTGGCAAAGTAAAAAGAGGAGTTGCAATCAGTGATGAGATGTTCACAACAAGAAGAAAACACTTCAGGGATTAAAGTGCTTGCTTACAAAGCCTGAAGCTCAGGTTTGATTCCCTGGTACTCACATAAAGCCAGATGTACAAAGTGGTCCATGTGTCTGGAGTTCATTTGCAGTGTCTAGAGCTTCTGGCATGCCCATTGCCCCCCTCCCTTACAAATAAATAAAAATATTTTTTAAATATAAATTTATTGTCCATAATGAGTTACATTATTTAGTGGGTAAACCATGAGATGTTATCCCAAATTCCCCAATTCCTCCCCTCCCCCTCCCTGATCAGTTGGATATCGTCCTCTGTTGGAACCCTGTAAAAATATTTTTTGAAAAGGAAGAAAACACTTCCCATCTTAAGGAAGGCATTATCTTTGTGCTTGGCTCCAGCAGGGTTTGCTTTTGAAGGGGAGGGTCACTGATTGTGGTGGTTGGATTGTGAAATGCCCCCGTAGCCATATATATGTTTGTGATTAAGCCTCATTCTCAATACCCAGCTGGTGGTAAATTGGGGTGTGGAGCCTTTTTGGATGAAGTGTGCTCCTTGGGGTGGACCCTGGGATGTTATTGCCCAAGACTTCCTTTCCAGAGCTAGCTCACTCTTGCTGCCACCTCCAAGATGCTGGGGCAAGATGTGATGCCCAGCCTCCACTCTGCCCTGCCATGATAAAACTCCCCTGGAAACTGTAAGCCTGCAATAGATCCTTTCCTCCTGTAAGCTGCTTCTGGTGGGGAGTTGTGTCCCAGCAATAAGAAGGTAACTGCTGCACAGATCAATGACATAGACAATGTTCTAAACAAAATTCCTCAAGCAAATAGGATAGAGTGGACCTTGAAGCTCATTTTTATAGTATTCTTCTCAGAAAACTGAGGGTGAAATGCAAGAACACGCTACCATAAAATTCTGCTCTCCAGTCAAGAAGCTGTAATTTGAATATTTTATGGTCTAGATAGACCTAAAATTTAATGACTAAGTGATATTTTCATTTCTGTAGTGCATGGGATTAAACCCAGGGCCTTATGCATGCTTGGCAAGCACTCTGCCACTGAGCAATAGTCCTAGCTCCTAAATTATCATTTTTATTTTTTTATGTGCTTCTGTATATTGTGTACATGATATATTGTGTATGTGTATTTGCATGTGTATAGGCATAAGTGTGTGCATGGGTGTATGTATGCTTACATACGGAGGTCAGAAGTTGACATCAGGTGTCCTCCTCAATCTCTCTACTACATTTATTGAGACAAGATTTGTTACTTTATCTCAGAGTTCACTGATCTGACGAGTCATATAGGCAGCTCACCCCACGGATCCCCTGTCTCTGCCTTAAAAGCACAGGGATTATAGGCAGGCAACCATAACCATGGCCACTTGACACTTCCATGCATGCTGCTGGTCCTCACTCTAGCTGGAGCAAGCACTTTATCAGCTGAGCCATCTCTCCAGCCCCATGATATTTTTTTGCATGTTTGTAGTATGTGTGGTGTGGCACCCTATGCATACACCTGTAGGGACCAGACAATAACATGGAGTGTTCTACTTCATCACTCACCTGCTATTTTACCTTGAGATGGAGTCTCTCACTGATTCCAGAGCTTGTCAATGTCCATAAACCTCAGTGAGTCACTGGTCTCTGCTCCCAAGAAAGGTCACAGACCTGTGTGGCAATGCCATTCAGATGGTCCCACGTGTTCATGCTTGTGCAGGAACTATGCTTAGCCATGGAGATACCTCCATAGCCACATGCTTTTCCTTGAACTGAATGAATGACCTGGGTTTCAAACAACCTTTTTATAAATTGTATTTCTCAAAAGGAATTAGAACATTTGAGCTTGTATGTTGTGACCAGGAGCCTGCTTTCCTTCAGTCGACAAGCCTTTTGCTTCAACTTTTTTCCTTTAATGCCCAGCACATGTGCAAACCCATCCCTGCCGCCTGGGCCATTTGCCCCTTTTTAGGCTCTCACCTACGGTCTGTATCGACAGCTCGCTTTTCTCTGTGTAGTGCTAGGCAGCCAGTATGACACGTATCCTCCCACTGGGAACTAAATTAAGATATCAAAATCTTGTCACATCAGACACCTAATAATCTCTGGTTGTTTGCTAGACTATTCATCTAGATGAATTCAAAACTCTCCTCCAGTTCCCACTAACAGTCACAATCCGTTCAAAGACGGTGATCGAGGAAAGAAGAGCAGGAGGGGTTAACTAGACTTGAACTGAGATGGATGCATTGCCTGGAGGATGGCCAATGTTCCCGTCGGTGTTCTGCTGACCACTATGGATGAGCTCAGCCCAGCGAAAGACCATCTGGGCTAAGGAGGAGTTCAGTAATAGTCTAGACGTCCCTCATACAAACTGGTCTCAGCCACAATGAATTCCTCTCTCCTAGTCTCCCATTGCCTTTTACTGATATGAAAGTTACCCTCCTTCTGTCCACGTGTTCATTGTTGGCCTCCCCCAACATGAAGATGAAATCGTTTCCTTGTCTGACTTTCCATCTCCTGACCTGGAGCAATGTCTGACACATACTAGGTAGGTTTATAGTGAAGAGATACTTGGTGGGCTGAATGAAGAACCATATAACTTTGATATTTCTCCACTGGCATCAAGATGGGTAGGAATCATTTTATTCTATGGGCTTTTGTTTCTCCCTTTTTAAAGGGAGGAGTTTGGACACATGTGTCATAGATTTTTAACTATATAAAAATGAGATCTTCCCTTTTTCTCTGGAGAGAAAACTACCTGAGCACATGGTTGTCTACAGGTTTGGCCATGTGGCCAAGGTTCTGTCATAAGATGTAGGTGTGTCTTTGTCCTGGAGCCTTTAAGACAACACATGTACCTCCTCACCATCCTCTCCTCTTCTTTTCTGCCAACTGAGCAAAACAGCCACCTGGATTCTGCTATGTAGGGAACAAGGGCATGCAGCTGGGTACAGAGCTCTCTCTGGTTAACCTGGATGATGCCATGAGATGAGCCTAACTCTTCACTCCCCGAGGAGTGAAAATGAGTCATTGAACTGTGGGGTCTCTGTGTTGCCCCTAATGAATCCAGCTAAGATAATCCCTAAGGGTCTGCTCTAGCTCTGAAGGCATGGGCTGGGGCCTGGCATCATCATATTTAAGCACTTCATTTGAGAAACCTGTATTCTCAGGGACTCTCATCTTATTAAAAGAATGCACTTAACCTTTAATCTTCTCTGAAGATTTTTCTCTATGAATGTGAATGTGTGTTTCCTGGAGATAAAATTAAGCTTGTACTTATACCAGCCAGATAAAATGAGGGCTCAAGAAGGAGAGTTAGAATAGTCCCCTGAATCACTCTCATCCCTATGTGCCCTGCATGGATCAGAGTGGCAGTGCACCTTGTGCTTCCAAAAATGAGGCAGGATTCCAGGAATGGTAGATGAATTTAGACAGCACACTTTTCTTACTTAATAAATATGTTATTTTGATGTATTTGCTAACTTTTAATTTATGATAAATGACTACTTAATCAAGTACTAAAGTTTTCCTCAAAAAGAAAGGTATGTCACATATAAACACACTTAGAAGAAAACATGCATAGTCTGGGAAACGAAAAACCTGGGAAGATGATATGCAAATGACTGAGCCTAGAGAC
>PVHP010018008.1:0-33757 GCA_004024765.1 Zapus hudsonius | reverse complement strand
ATGGGGTGGCTCCTCCATGGTGGCTCACTCTAGGGAGGACACTCCAGTCCTCAACTCAGGCTGAATCCTTTCTAGTCCTATCAGAGCATCAGAGCCTTCAAGCTGAGAGGAACTGTTCGGAGCCACTCCTGTAATACTCTACAGACGTCACCTGTCTCTGCTAGATCGCTGAACTTCAGGATAGCATGCACTGCTTTCCCTGCTATTTCTGAGGATCCATCTAATACAATTACACTTCTATTATGTTTAGTGAGAAAAATCCATGACTTCCACTGTTTCATTTTTTTTCTGGAAGACTGGCAAAATGTAACCATCCAAGTGTTATAATTTGATTCTGTCAGACAGTCTCACCTCTTTCCTATTTTACCCCTGAATATCTCCTCTTACATTATAACAAGAACACCTCAATGCCTCTCAGAGGTAAGATTTTTCCCCCAGCCCCATCTTCCTTCTTGTTTCTTCCCTTCTCTCCTCCCTTTGTCTCCTGTCCTTGTGCCCAAGTGTCTTTCAACTTTAATTCCCTGGCTGTTTTTCATGAGATGAGAACTCTAGTAGCCCAGGACTTCCACAGAGAGAGGGTAGGAGCTGGTATCTAGGAGGACTAGAAGCATAGGATGGTCTCTCTCTATAATCCAGATTCCAGATTTGAAGACTCAGGTGGTGGACGAAGGGAACCCACAGTGGGCAAGGCAGCTTTTGTCTCCTTACCATTTCCTGGGCTGTGACGGCAATGGCCTTGGAGTATTTAACCACAGTTGTCTGGTAGTCAACAAAGGTTCCCTTTGGTTCTGGAGGTGTGCCTTCATCCAGCTTTATAGGAGAAGAAAGGAACACAGAATCAGAAAAAGCCCAGACAAGAATGGTCATGTTTATAAGAATTAAATACTTTGAAAAATGAACTCCGGCGTGGTGGCGCACGCCTTTAATCCCAGCACTTGGGAGGCAGAGGTAGGAGGATTGCTGTGAGTTCAAGGCCACCCTGAGACTACACAGTGAATTCCAGGTCAGCCTGGACTAGAGTGAGACCCTACCTCGAAAAAAAAATGGAGGGCTGGGAAGATGGCTCAGTGGCTAAAGTGATTGCCAGCAAAACCTGCTGGCCCAGGTTCGATTCCCCAGTACCCACGTAAAGCCAGATGGACAAAGTGGTGCATGTATCTGGAGTTTGTATGCAATGCCAGGAGGTCCTGACGTGCTCATGCTCTTTCTCTTTCTCTCTCTCCTTGCAAATAAATAAGTAAATAAATGGGATATAAACATATGCCTAGCTTTTTTTTTTAAGGTAGGGGCTCGCTCTATCCCAGGCTGACCTGGAATTCACTATGTAGTCTCAGGGTGGCCTTGAACTCATAGTGATCTGCCTACCTCTGCCTCCTGAGTGACAGGATTAAAGGTGTTCTTTTTTTTTAAAAAAAAATATATATATTTATTGACCATAATGAGTTACATTATTTAGTGGGCAAACAATGAGTTGTTATCCCCAATTCTCCAATGCTCCCACTCCCCATCCCCAATCAGCTGGATAACCTCTTCCGTGGGTCGTCTGGATCAGTCCTTGTGGCAGGGGACCATGGATAGTCTAGTACTCAGCCTGGTTCTCCTGGCCCAAGTGTGTTGTTATTGAGGGGTGTCATGCCTCTGGATAGTCTCCCCCACCACGGCTCTCAGAATCTTTCCGCCCCCTCTTCCGCTCAGTTCCCTGAGTCATGGTGGGTGAGTATTAAGGCTGCTTTAATGTTGTGAGCTTAGTGGGCTTTGTGTTGAAAATTGTTGGTTTCTGTCACCCTGGCTTGTCCTGTGTTGATTGAATGGCTGTGGCTGTGGGTTCCTTGTTCATCCCGTCATTCTCTGCGGGGAAGGTGCTCTTTATTTATTAATTAAATATTTTTATTTCTTTATGTGTGTGTGTGTGTGTGTGTGTGTGTGTGTGTGTGAGAGAGAGAGAGAGAGAGAGAGAGAGAGAGAGAGAGAGAGAGAGAGAGAGAATGAATGAATATGGGCGTGCTAAGCCCTCTTGGTCCTGCAAATAAACTCCAGACACATGCACCACTTTGTGCCTCTGGCTTTACATGGGTGCTGGGGAGTAAGTGAACACTTGGGCCATCAGGCTTTGCCAGCAAGTGCCTTTAACCACTGAGCTGTCTTCTCAGCCCAGCTGCGCCTAGCTTTCTTTCTTACATGGGTTCTGGGAATTAAACTCAGGTCGTCACGCTTGTGAGGCAAACAACTTTACCAACGGAGCTATCTCCCTAGCCCACCATGTCCATTTTTAACCACAAGTAAACTATAAGCTACAGCTGGCTTATAAAAATGATGCATATAAATAATGAATAATGTGTTGGATATATGATTGGACATTTATACATGAAGTACAGTCCTTAGGAAAAGGCTTGCTGGTATCAGCCTTGTCTGTCAGACAGTGTGAGAGACAGAGTGGAGAAGTCTGAGAGCATAGCCCACCTTGCTCATGGCCTCTGCGATGGCGTCCACCATGCCTCCCACCAGCCCCACTTCACTTGCGGCTTCATTCAGCGTCACCATGATGTCGTCTACGGCTTCCTTCATCAGCTGGGCAGCCTCTGTGATGGCATCATGGGTGTGCTGCGCCTGAGGAGAGGATGGGGAAGTTTTCTTAAGCAGAAGACAGACCGAGCATGGTGGTGCACCGCTACCATGGGAGCACTGAGGAGGCAGAGGCAGGGGGATCTGGTGTTGAGGCTGGCCTGAGCAATCTAGTGAGAGTCTATTTCAAAAACAAACAGCAGAAGAAACCACATCCCTACAATAAGCTGAGCAGTGCATCCTAAATGTTTTCTTTCCCTGATTTTACATATTTGTTTGCCAAAAAAAAATCCCTTTTTACAATCAAAAGGAAAAATAAAATATGATCTCAAATTGTCTTCCGGTAAGACTAGCTTTATAAGATACTATGTTCAGGATGTTAGAAAAAGAATGCCACCAGTTTCTAAATAAACTTTTAATGAAAACATACCCCTAATCGTTTCCTAACAATATATCTCTCTTCAACACTGCCCAGGACGCTGTAATTTCCTTTCTATAAATAAGCTGGATTGTGAAAATAAAGGCACATATAAGAGAAATAATCTAAATAGGAAATAACAAGCTATAGAACTGCTGGGGTGGGGTGGGGGTAAAGAAGGGGAGCTCTCCAAGGGCTAAGAGTCTTCAGGCAAAGCCTAAATTCTCCCGTGTTCCTTAGATGGTGCCTCGGAGACCCGTCAACATCAAGTGCAGAGTCGGGGCTTAGAAGTGAATGAGTCAACGGATAGGAAACAGTGACAGTGCTGGGTTCCTGGGAAGACATCTCAAGTGGCAGCAAGATGTGGGAGAAAGAGCCAGTGTGCTGGAGCAGAAAACCTGAATTCTAGCTCTGGCTCTAGCACTGAGGAGCCAAGTGACGGGAGGGGCTTCCTCTTTGGTGAGAGGGGATGACTGTAAGAAGGACTACAATTCTGATGAGCAACATGGGAACACCGGTACCTTAGTGACAATAAGGGCAGCTGTGCCCTCTGCCCTGTGAAATGTGAACCAATGCCAGGGAGCTAAGTATCAGAATTGTTCTGTCCCAGACACAGGACCTACCTATGTGAAGGCTATGGCCACTCTGGCTCACCTTAAAAAAATTATGTATTTATTTGTAAGCAAAGAGGGGAGGGGGAGAGAAAGAGAGAGAAAGAGAAACAGAGAGAGACAGAGAGAAAGGGTACAATAGGGCCTCTTGTCCCTGCAAATGAACTCAGGATGCATGTACCGCTTTGCCCATCTGGCTTTGTGTGGGTACTAAGGAATTGAACATAGGCTGACAGGCTTTACAAGCAAGAATTTTTAACTGTTGAGGCATCTCCTGCCTCTGGCTCACTTTTGAGGGACAATCTTTCTAAAAGGCCCAACATATTGAATCTGTATTTTGGATATGAAAGTAAGGAAGACAGTGGGACATGGTTAAGGAGAACTCGTCTGCATAATTTTTTAAATAAAAGCTTTCTGGGCTGGAGAGATGGCTCAGCAGTTAAGGTGCTTGCCCGCAAAACCTAACCACTTGAGTTTGATTCCCAAGTACTCTTCTAAAGCCAGATACACACAGTGGCACTGCATCTGGAGTTCGTTTGCAGTGGCTAGAGGCTCTGGTGCACCCATTCTGTCTATCTCTCTCTGCTTGCAAATAAATGAAATATATGTGTATATAAAGGCTTTCTAGGAGAAGGCAATGTGGGCGTAGGAACTGTCCCTGTCCTAACTGCAAAGCCCTGGGAAGCAAGAAGCATTTATTTTTATTTTTATTTTTTAAATATTTTATTAATTCATTTTCAAACAGAGAGAGAGAGAGAGAGACAGAGAGAGAGAGAGAGAGAGAGAGAGAGAGAGAGAGAGAGAGAGAGAGAACACCAGGGCCACCACCATGTGGGTCTGGCTTATGTGTACTGGGGAATTGAACCCAGGGCCTTAAGCACTGGAGGCAAGTGCCTTAACCACTGAGCAATCTCTTCAGCCCAAGAAGCATTTCTTAAATAAGACATCTGGTGAGGTGTACAACATGTTCATCTCAGATGGTCATCCTTGAGGCAGCTCTCCAGACACATAGAACGCTGTCTTTGGGACAGAACAGAATACGCTCATAATTTAAGTTGCTAGCTGATTTCATGGCATACAGAGAGTAAGACAAAATGTGAAGAATGCTGCTTTGTTCTGCTACAAGTCTTTCCTGTGTGTGTGTGTGCGCGTATGTGCGTGAGTGTGCACACATACAGGTGCATGCAGGTACGTGTGTATGTGGAGGCAAGATTTAGCTGTTGTCCCTCAGGCACAGGGCCTTTTTTTTTTGTTTGAGACAAGGTCCCTCACTGGCCTGGAATTCACCAAGTAGACTAGATTTGCTGGCCAGTGAGCCCCAGGAATCTACCTGTCTCTGTCTTCAAGGTTTACAAGCACACTCTCCTGGCTGGTTTTTTGTTTGTTTGTTTGTTTGTTTTTTCTTTTTTGGCTCTAGGTTCTGGGAATCAAACTCAGGTCCTCATGCATGCAGCCCATCTTTTTTTTGTTTGTTTGTTTTTTGTTTTTCGAGGTAGGGTCTCGCTCTAGTTCAGGCTGACCTGGTATTCACTATGTAGTCTCAGGGTGACCTTGAACTCACTGCGATCCTCCTACCTCTGCCTCCCTAGTGCTGGGATTAAAGGCGTGCGTCACCACGCCCAGCTTCCTCAGCCCATCTTAAAGACAGTATTCCTACTGCTGTAGATATTCTTTACCCACAAGGTCAAACAGAAGGGGTAGTTTCCTGTAACTCTCAGCTTGGAGACATGATTGGCACAGAAACACCAGTGATTCTCCATGTCCATCTTAAAGCTAAACACATGCTTTAGAAGAGAGGACATGCTTTCGCTCATGGCCTTTGGAAGGTATCAGGAGTGTCCTGGCAGGGCAAAGATACTTTGAAGAGAGTGCTCTCTCTTTGGCTATTAAGACTACTGAAACAACAGTTCCCAAGAAGTTAGAATTTCCCCAGGAATCTCAAGCAGATGGCTGATACCCAGTGTGAGAGGAACCTGCATCTTAGAAAGAGACAGTCATGGATCAGTGATGGGTGGGACCAACACCCTGACCAGGGCTGCTTAAGTTATGCATACCTCTCGCCCTCCCTTTAAACCTAAACCTTGTCAGGATCACAATGGGCATCACTGAGTAAATCTCCTTTCCCTGCTTTCACTATTTTTGTTTAACGGCCCTATTGAGGGCAGGTGGTCAAGCCTAACTTGTTAGGGCTGCAAGGGCTCAGACTCTGACCTTAATAGTTCCAGTAGCAGAAGTCACATTTAGGGTAAGCAGGAGTCACAAAAATTGCTTTTATTTTTTGGTGTGAGCGTGCATGTGTGCACAGATGCAGAAGGCAGTGGGACAGGGTCTTTCACTGAACCTTGAGCTTGAAATTGACTGGCTGACCAGTGAACCCCAGTAATCCTCCTGTGTGTACCCCTACCTCAGCACTGGGATTATAGGCATACATATCCACACTGGGCTTTTTATTTGGGTGCTGGCGATCAAATTTAGGCCCTTCTGCTTGCAAGGCAAGTGGTCTTATCCACTGAGCAATCTCCTCAACCCACAGAATTACACTGTGGTCCCTCAGAAAGCATCCTTGGGTTAACCTTCCTGCCTGCTTGAGGAGAATGAAGAACACTCTAGAAGGCTTGCTCTCCTTCACTCGTCCTACTTGAGGTTTACAGCTGTCTAGAAGGTCAGCTCGGAATCCATTCTCCTTCAATCATGACAGCCTCATCCAAGGCTCTTTCCTCTGAATCCCAGCAAGCCTCATCTTCATTAAACAGCCCCGTCTCAACCATACACTGCGGGCAGGCTGAGCGCAGTAGCTTCAGACACCCAAAGACACAGCAGGGTCTTGATTAAGGCATGCTCAAAAATGAACGAGGAAGTGGAGTGAGCCAGCCAACAATGCGGTCGTTATTTTAGGTTCCGGAGGGGTTCCTTATTATTGCTCTTCATGCGCAACATATGAGAAAACCAGATCTGTTCTTTCTTGGATAGGGTCTCGCTCTAGTTCAGGCTGACCTGGTATTCACTATGTAGTCTCGCTCTAGTTCATTCCCAAAGTCTATTCCCAAAGAGCCTTTCCCTGTCTGCCTGAGCTTCCACTACAAAGTCCAGGACAACAGGCAAGGACATCACAACAACACGGTAGAGCGAGAAGGCTCCAGGGAAGGGGGGCGTATCTCAACTTCAGCAGAGGGGGGGAAAAAACTAATGATTAGAAGTGTCCAGTAGAATGCAGTTTAGCTGGAGTGTTGCACAAAGCATCTTGGGGTGAATGTAGGAGCTTGAGGGATTGTGGAGGGCTACACTGTGCAGGCCACAGCAACACAGATCACCCACTGACCCCAGGCTCTGGGGCCGCACCTTTCTGTTTTTAAGTACCCAAATTAGGCACATTATCTCAGGTATTCCTAATTAACTTTATTGTTTGGTGGTAGAAACAGAGGCACAGAGCCAGAGGAGGAGCTGGGATTTGAATCCCTTTATATGTGACCCAGAGCTTGTGCTGCTTTTTACCCAATCAGAACTACTGGTTATTGTTTTACCGCTTTAACTCCATTTCTACTGCAAATGGGATACAGCATACCAAGCCCTGAGCAAATAAAGCTTAATAACTATTTTCCCCAAAGAATACCATCTAAGTTGGTGAAATCTGTGCTTCTGGACTCTTTAGAAAAGGTCTAAAGAAGTAAACTCAACTTCCAATGTGGGTGTGATGGAACACACGTGTTACCCCAGATTTGGGGAGGTTGAGACAGGAGAACCTCAGGTTTGAGGCCAGCCTGGGTTACATAGCCAGTTCCAGATCTGTATGGGTTATATCTAGGGAGACCCAATTTTTGCAGGGGAGGGGAAGCACAAAATTGTAGTGGCCCAGGTGTCCTTTGGGACAAGCCTGTCAGGATTGCAGACAGCATAGGTGATTATCAGGGTGGGGACAGAATAATTACTTATCTTTCTTTTAGCCATCCCTCACCGCTAGGACTTGCCAACAGAGGACATTACCACAGGACTTATAGTATTGACTATGTGTGTGCCCAGGAGTGAGGCTCCTTGAGAGCTCTGAACCTGTAGTCCAAGCAGAGAAGCCAGCTCCTTAAAAGAACAGAGAACACCTGGTACGGAAACCCTCAGGTGGAGGATAGAGATCTATAGCACTGAACAGTCCTAGAGACAAGACAACCAGAACTCACTGAGCTGGCACTGGCTCCTCCAGCCTCAGGGCTTCTACTGCTTAAGCCATCACAGCCAGAGCTGGATTCATTGTCCTTCTTGCTCTATACCAGCACTTCTGGTAACTGGACCTATGATTCCAAAAGACTCTGAAGGCAGTGAAGGCTGTGGTTGGCTCTTAATGGTTTTAGCATCCCTTGACTTAGTCTCTTAGTAACTCCTAGATAAGTGATTGTAAGACTGAGTATAGGAAATACAAGACCCAGACACTGTTCACACAGTTGAATGTTTCTAAAATATGCATCAGTCATGCTGTTTCCCTGCTTACTGGCCACTCCCCACCCCACTGCCTACAATACAGGCCAACCTCCTTGGCATGAATGAGACCTGTCGGTATGACTGCTGCCCTCTTGCCCACTGTCCTCACTATCTGTATGTTTCAGATATATCAGACTACTTACCACTTTCTGAAGCCAACCACAGTCTTTTTTCGAGGGGGTGGTGGGAGGGGAGGCTTTTCAAGTTCGGGCCTCACTCTAGCCCATGCTGACCTAGAATTCACTATGTTGTCTCAGGGTGGTCTCAAACTCCCGTTTGATCCTCCTACTTCTGACTCCTAAGTGCTGGGATTAAAGGTGTGCGACACCATGCCCGGCCCTATCTATAGTCTTTTTGAAACTCTACCTATGCCTTTACTAACTTGTTACCATTTCCTACAAGTTCAAAGCACAGTGTGGCATAAAGTCATTCATGACAAACTGTTGCCATGGTTGGTCACTGAAGGCAGCTGGATGACGTCAAAGGCTGAAAAAGTGTTCCCCTTACAAACTGATAAGGGAGGTTTTCATATTAAATTACTGTTGCTTGGGCTGGGGGTGTAGCTCAGTGGTCAGAGTGCTTGGCTAGCATGTGTGAGGCCCCAGACTTAACTTTCAACACCACAAAAATTAAATAAGTAAATAATCATTTCTAATTGAGGGGAAAAATAACATTTACTGGAAAACATTTTTTTTCATGCAAGCTGGATGTCAACACTGAATAGGTAGCCAGCAAGTTTATTCTTGCAATAATCACGCCGCATGCATTTTCCATAACCGAGAACGCTTACCACATTCTATAGAAGAAAAACAGCTTAAAAATAGGCCTAAATTATGCATATTTCTTGGTGTCCCTCTCCTTCCCCCCTTGCAAATCCTAGATAGGCCAAGAGATTATTTCTTATTTTAGACTCAGAAATCAAATGTCATCAAGAGAGAACTGGGAGGCTGGGAAAAGAACTCATTGGTAAAGTGCTTGTTTCACAAGATGAGGACCTCAATGTGATCCCTAAAATCCACATACAAAAAGTTGGTCATGGTGGCCTGCAACAACTCTGGTGAAACAGAGATGATGGGTCTCTGGGACTTGCTGGTGATATGGTCAAGCACAATGGGTGAGCTGCAGGCCAAGAAAGACCCTGTCTCAAAAAGAAAAAGTGCATGGCATTTCTGAGGAAGGACACCCAAAGTTGTTCTCTGGCCTCCACACGCACACATGTACATGTACACTCACACACACATACACATATGCACACACACATGGATTAAAGAAAAGAGAGAACTGGAGGTTCGTTTTCTCTGGAGAAACACACCCAGCAGAGACTTAGTGTTCTGAGGGAGTCCCTGACATCCTGATCCTACCTTGGGGTTTCCTCCACCTTCCTTAGCTGCGTAGAGCATCTGTAGTGCAGACTCTGCCAGCGTCTTGGTCTGGTCCAGTACTGTCATCTGCTGTTGATGGTCCAGAATCTTGGAGGCAACGCCAACCGCAGCTAGAATCAAGGGCTCAAAGTAGCTCGCCAGCTGAGTCACCTTCCAAGAAAGAAAGTCCCAGATGTATCATACAAGTTCAGATTTCCTGCAAGGTCCCCCTTGGTGGGACCTGGAAGGGGGGAGGGGCTTGAAGGCAGTGATGGGGCCAGGAAAAGGCAAGTGGTGACAATTTCCTTTGGAAAGGACTTGCTAGTTAACAGATGACTTCTTTCTTGGCTTTTACTTCCACTGGATAATTCTTTATCTTTTCTCTAACATAAGTGTTAAGATAGTTATGCTGAGCTCTGGAGCTAGATACACATCAGGCTTGAACTCAGTTTTATACACTGTCAACTGTTTAAGTAACAAACACTAAGAATCAAATACATCTCACAGACTCTAACAGGATGGAGAATAAGAGAGGAACAGAGGAGCAGGGAAGGTGAGAGAAGACAGCCGAGATGAAGAGAACTTTCAAAAGCCGTCAGCAAGCCAGCAGCCTAGATGCCTTCAGAACCAAGCATTTGGACCAAACATCCCTCTGAGCCTGGGGAGATGGATAAGAGAAGCGGACAAGAGTGTTGCTGTGTAGGTATAAGACCCAGTTTGAGTCTCAGCACCCACATAAAAAGCTGGGTGTGGCCACTCATATCTGTAATCCCAGCCCTGAGGTGGGGCAGAGACAGGAGAATCATTGGAGCTTGCTGGTCAGCCAGTCTCCAGGTTTAGTGAGAGAATCTGTCTCAAGGAAACTACATGGAAGAGTGACAGAGGAGGGTACCCGATGTTCACTTCTGGCCTCCACACGCCAAGGCACTGAGTGTGCAGTCTGTGCATACACATGTGCACACACCACACACAATGAATACAATGATATCTAATAAACCAAAACTCCCATCTCCCTCTCCCTCTCACACATACACAATCTCTCTCAGTAGGACCCCGGCTGCACCCTACCTTGTGACCCAGCTGGGCGGCTTCTCCCCGGGCTGCTGTGGCAATGGGATCAATGAGATGCCCGATTTCCTGGACCACCGAAGTCAGCTGCTCCTGCAGGGCCTGAGAGGGAGAGAAGTGTCAGGCTCATCTGACACCATGTCCCCACAATTTGAAAAGGCTTTTGTGAGAGACAAGGGAGGAGGCATGGAGTCACAATGTCTGGGTTCCCTGTCTTGCCCTGTGCAATGGCACCTCAGCTCCCCCAGTCAGCTCCCTCAGCCTCCCCCAGAGGAGAGCTATAGCAAGCAGGTGTGTCCTGGCTTCTCCCTCCCACTGGCCCTGACAACTGATGCCGGTGGGAATCTTCACTTTGGCTTGTTCAGCAGTTACTGGAAATGTGGAATGGCTGTGGCTTTCCAAGAAGAGGAGACAACTTGGTTCAAGTGGAAAAAAGATAATTGGGGTCTAAGGCAACATCCAGGTCGCTGTGTTCTCAGAACTCAAGGGAGGAGGAAGACGGTGATGTGAGAATGAAGGCAGAACAGCTTTCCTGGCAGTATACCATCAAGACACCACCAGGTGGGTTGCACACAAGTCACCACCTTTGGTGACTTCCAGGTATATATGTACTGAAAAGGGCACCCCAGAGGCATTTCTTAACAACTCTTAGATGGTTTAATTCCCTGCTCTAAGGAACTGAACTCAGGCTGTAAAGAGATGGGGATAGATAGCCAGACCATGCTGGGAGTGTAAGGGGGTGGGGCAGTCAAGGCTGGAGAAAATTAACAAGTACCAAGAAAGATCTGATCCCTCCTTGGAATGAACAGATCAGAGCTCTGGACATGGTAGGGATGCACACACTGACACGGAACAGGCTGGTCCCTGACAAAGTGATGATGCCCTTCCTGCGTTTTCTTCCCATTGAACAGTGCTGTACATGAGTTTGAGGGCTCTGGAGTTCACTACAGGAGACAGAAAGCCTAACATGCAAATTTGCTAATGACTTCCTATCTTCACACTAATGTGAATATGGTCAAGAATGCCAGAATATTCCAGCAATGTGGCTATCTTTGCTTCTTGACCGGAGGCTGTTTAAAGGGTGTGGTCAGATGGTGAGTCATCAAGATATACACTTAATGTGAATTTAATAACAGATTAAACATAATCATTTTAGCATTCCACATGGCCACCATGCTTAGGCATTTTTTTTCATTTCTTGGAACTGTGCGTGTGTGTGTGTGTGAAGCTGGAGTGAAAAGAGACAGCTCTATTAATAAAAACGAGCAATGCCCAACTCTGCACTACCGCTTAGAGAAAAGGGACAAAGCGCATTGTGACTGAGTTCTGTGGTGGTAAGGTAAGCATATCATCCACATGGATTAAATACCTCACTGAGTTTTAGGCGCTGTGCTTTCAGTAGAGGAGGAAGTGTGAATCAGAGGCTCTGCACAGGTAGCAACTGACTAAAAAGAATGTAAGTGACAGAGGAAGGGCAGGAGTGTTGTGGAGTGCTGTCCTCCAGACAGGACACGGCCATTGTACTCATGAACTCACAGTACCTGTGGTTACCTGTCAATATTCTGTCATGGATGGAGGGACTCATGAGCTTCCCCCTCCCCCACATTAATCCCTTTCTGAGGAACTATTGGCAGTTAATGGTGGCTGGGAAGGAGACTTTTATCAGTGGTGTAGCCACTGGGAAGTTGTTCAAACTCTGGTAAATTACCTCTACCTGCGTTCATGCAAGTGAGCCACCCTATTTAAACTCACTGAGTTACAAACAAACAGATCCAGACATCAAAGAAGGGAGGTGGTGAAGGGGGCCTAGTTAGCAAAGAATTCAGGAGTGGGAGGGGGACAAGATAGGATAATATGATAAAAAGACATTTAGACATGTATGAAAACTAAGTAAATAAAAAGTAAATAAAAAGAAACCAGCAATAAAGGATGCAAAGGTCCTCTTACACAATAGAGAATAATTTAAGGCACAATTTTTTTAATCTACGAATAAACCAAATGAATTAGAGTTTCACGCCAAACTCACCTGCTCAATAAAAAGGACATTGATGAAATATGACAACAGAGATGCATTTGGCATTTACATGCTTGTCAACTCTATGTAGGAACCCCTCTTCATGACACACAGTCATCTGACACTGATAACGTGCCTGCAGATCTCAGCCATGTTGGAACGCCCCCTTTACCAGTTGGTGTGTTTTCCCCCAAGCCCTCCTTCTCTTCTCAACATCTGCCCAACTCCCTCCAGAAACTTCCCAAGTTGGTTTCACAGGGGAAGGTGGTCCATGATAAAACACTAGCATTAGAGACATACTGGTTCCATTCCCTTCAGTCCTCACAAAGCCTGATGCTGAGATTCGTTTTTTTCTTTTTTGTGCATGTGTATGGTATGTATGCATGATCATATGGTGTGGGCACATGTATGGGTGTGTGCGTACATGTGTTGGAGACCAGAGGTTGGCACTGGATATTGTCTTCAATTACTCTCCACCTGACTTCTGGAGACCTAGAGCTTAATGATTTGGCTACACTAGCTGTCCAGTGAGCCCCAGGGATCCTCCTGTTCCCACCTTCCTAGCACTGGAATTACAGGTGTATGTGGCTGTAATGTAAGCATGTGTCCTCAAGCTTGCATGGCAGGTACTTTACCAGCTTAGCCATCTCCCCAGGGCTGAGAACTTTAAGCACCTCCAGTGCATCTGAGGCAGCCACAGAGCCCCAGCTTACCTCTACGGAGATGTCATCCCTCGTGGCCAGGCTCTGGCTGACCGCTGCCAGGGAGGCCTGCTCGATGTCCCGGATGCACCGGTTGATGCCATCGATGGAGTAGTCACACTCCCTTTGTCCAGGGGCCTTGTCCCTGGAAGGAACAATGGGAGTCAAACACCAGGTCCATGGGGCTCAGGCCTCACAACCTGCTCCAGCATTGGTGGGACAGGAACCCATGTCCCTTTTACACTTGGTCTCCTTAAGTAGGGAGGATGTCTCTGATGCTTGCTAAGCAATGTCTTGTGCAGAGCCCATGTATTTCTTAATTAACACTTGATGCTTGACATTGCTCCGTTTATTTTAGTGGATGGAACAGAACACTGCCGTTTAGCTCAAGGCAACCGCAGAAAAAACAATCTACACTTGGGTTCACGCATCACTGACTTAAGCAGAGAACCTAAAGTTAAAAGAAGTGTCGTGCTATTTATAATGCAAATAGACTGATTTCTATAGTGCATGCTAGTCATAAACTCATGGGCTGCAGTGGAAGTTACAGTATTTAGCGGAAATTCCCTTGCAATGCATTACGGAAAGACTTAGCTGAGGTTCTTAGCTTCAGGAACAACCGGGGAACAAAATATTATAACTTAGGAAATAATGCACTCCATGCTGTGGAATATTCATTTTGGCCAAGTGTAGAAATACTGTTTTCTGGGGGCTGGAGAGATGGCTTAGAGGTTAAGGCCTCTAGTGCCTAAGGCCCTGGGTTCAATTCCCCAGGACCCATATAAGCCAGACCCACAAGGTGGTAGCCCTGGTGTTCTCTCTCTCTCTCTCTCTCTCTCTCTCTCTCTTTCTCTCTGCTTAAAAATGAATAAATAAAATATTAAATGAGAAAGAAAGTTAAATAAAGCCACACTTAAAAAAAAAAAAAGAAATACTGTTTTCTTGGGCTCCTGCTGTCACCAAGAAAGTCAGAGATACCCAGAGTTCCTATGAGCTATACAATATTTCTATTATCTTATTATAAAACTAAGAAAAATCCAAACTTGGGCTGAAGAGATGGCTTAGCAGTTAAGGCATTTGCCTGCAATGCAGAAGGACACAAGTTCGATTCCCCAGTACCCATATAAAGCCAGATGCACAAGAGGGCGCACGCATCTGGAACTCATTTGCAATGGCTGGAAGCCCTGGTACGCCTATTCTCTCTGTTTCTCTCTCTCTCTCTCTCTCTCTCTCTGTTTCTCTCTCTCTCAAATAAATAAATAAAATGTTAAAAAAAAAAAGAAAAAGAAAAATCCAAATTCTGCTAAACAATAGTGCGCTCTCTCTCTAAGCTCCCAGGTATAGATAATACAGTATGATGGTTAAGAGCTGTGATTACAGACTTTAGGTGACCTTGAAAATGGTACCTAAATTCTCCTGCCTAAAACCTTTCATAAAATGTGATGATCAAATAAAGTAATATATGTAAAATATTTGGACTAACATCTGCTTTATAGTAAGTGCTTAAGCCAGGCGTGGTGGCACATGTCTTTAATCCCAGCACTAAGGAGGCAGAGGTAGGAGGATCACTGTGAGTTCGAGGCCACCCTGAGACTACATAGTGAATTCCAGGTCAGCCTGGGCTAGAGGCCTTACAAAAGTTTCCTATTATTGAGACAGTACTATCACAGGTGTCCTGGAGAGATGGAGAAGAAGATGTTGATAATGGCAAACATCACTTGGTGGGAGTGGTCCCCTTCTGCCCTATTCAGATGCAGGCTGCTGGTGGTCCTTAGATGGGAAACTGACCTGATAGATGTGATGAGACTCTTAATGGAGTCGGACACAGTGTGGGAATGTCCAGCCAACACGGACCAGGTGGGCGGGTCTTTGGGGTTGATGGCCAGAGAGCGGGCCGTGCGGATGAGGTACGACGAACTTTCCAGCATGGTCTTGGCTGAGACCAGGATTGGTTCCTGAGCCTGAGAGCCCTAAGACCAACCAACAGAGGGAATAGAGACACAAGTGCACAAGTTAGACCCTAGAACAGCTGATTCTCTGCTTAGCTGTCTCTTCTGTCCTTTGGGGGGGGGCAAGCTTACAAAGGGCCTGAGTTGGGCAAACTAGGGCCCAAGTTTGCTCCTTAAATAAAGGCTGTAAGTATGACCCATTCTTTAAAAGAACCAGCCCAAAAAGGGGACAGAGATTGTTCTCAATATAAAGCTAATTTCTTTTTTTGTTGTTGTTGAACTTTTAAAAAATTTTTATTTATTTATTTATATTATCCATAATGAGATAAATTTAATGAACAAATAATGAGTTGTTATCCCTATTTCCCCAATGCCCTTCTTCCCTATCACCAAACAGCTGGATATCCTCCTCCGTGGGCAGTCTGGATCAGGGTGGAACTGGGCTGGCTCTTAGGCTATCCATAATCCCCTGCCCCATGGACTGATCCAGACTGATCCAGGCTAATTTCTTTTTTTAAAATTTTATTTATTTATTTATTTGGATATATATATATATATATATATATATATATATATATATATATATAGAGAGAGAGAGAGAGAGAGAGAGAGAGAGAGAGAGAGAATAAGCATTAAGCATGCCAGGTTCTCTAGCCACTGCAAACGAACTCCAGATACATGTGCCACTTTGTTCATTTGGCTTTACGTGGGTACCGGGGAATCGAACTCGGGTTGTTAGGCTTTGCAGCTGAGTGCCTTAATTGCTGAGCCATCTCTCCAGCCCAAAGCTGATTTCTCAGGGGACATACAATAACTGAAATTCCTAACTGTATATATGGCATCATCCATTGTAACAGCACCCTATGTTATGTGCTGACAAAGAGAACTTTTGGCACTTTAACTATTCATGCTGAAATTCAGTGTCATACAAAATCAGCCATAGACCTTTGCTGTAAAGACTGCCTTACCTCAGAGCTGATCTGGGCAGGAATGCTGACAAACTCAGGGTTTGATGCGAACGCTGTCAGGTTCTCCACAGCTTCGATCAAGGGTGCAGTGGCAATGCGACATTTATTGCGGTTTTCTTCAGAAAAATCCCCATCCAGGGCCTGGTGGAAAGAACAGGAGATTTTATTCCACCAAGAATCATAAATCATACCTAAGCTGCAGTGATTGCCTCTCAGAGAGAAGTGGTTCAAAGGGAATACTACCAGAAGTGTTTGGTTCCAGAAGTAAGACCTAATTGGAGTGATCCCATTATCAGCCAGAGGAGCCCAGTAAGCAACCTACAGAGAAAGCTGGATGTGCAGCTCACAGGACAGCCGGCCTGCTGTAATCTAGCTTACTCCTCATCCATGCTGTCATGCATGGATGCTGACTCATGTTACCTTCCACTTCTGAGTCTATAATGCTGTGACTCCTCTATTTCCAGATTAAAATCCATTCCTCCCAAATGAGTAAGACGCTTTATACTGGGTGGCACTTCTAACCTACTGTGGTGGTTTGAGTGAGATGTCCCCCAGAGCCTCATGGGTTTCGAATACTTGGTCGCCCGCAGGAGGCAATTTGGGAGGTGGAGCGTAGCTGGAGATGGGCTTTGGGGTGCCCTAGCTCACACTTGCTTTCTCCCAGCTGTTGTGACAAGATGTGCGCTGCCAGCCTCTGCTTTCTTCACCACAAAGAAGCTTCACCTCGAAACTGTAAACTGAAAAAAACCTTTGCTGCTCATGGTCAGGTATTTTGTTCCAGCAATGTTAAGGTAACTGTAATATCTACCCACTGATCTCTCCGTCTCTCTTGCCCTCCCTCCTCTTTCCTTTTCTTTCTTGTTGGGGATCAAAAGGCCACACTGCTGACTTTTCTAAGTTTTACCAGGATGTCCTGTGTGTCTGTGTGGCAGGCATGACCAACGTCTAGAATGCATGTAACGGAATCCAGTGGAAAGGGACAGACTAGACCAACCCTAAACCACATGGACACATCTCTTCACATACCTAACGGATTATCCAGTTAAGGAGGCCACAGCTACTGTGCAACCACATTTGCAAAAGTACAAAAGCAGGTGAGACTAACCGAGGGCATTAGAGGGTGGGTCAGTTTCTGTGGGAACTGGGACACAAGGATGCATGGGGAGGGGTCTTCTAGGTGCTGGTAATGTTCTCCTGCACAATCTGGCTATCATTACCTAGTGTGTTTAGCTTGAGACAACTCATTGAGTTCTCTGCATGGTACATTCTTTTTCTCTATATATTTTATGTTTCCATTTTATTTAATTAGCAGCAGATAACACAATACTATTGAGTGAGCAGTCATACTGCTGACTAAAGCTGACCTGGATGAGAATCCAGCAATATAGCCGGTGATCCATGCCAAACTGCCTCGTGAAGGGTTAATACTTGGATTCAAGGTTCTCTAAACTTGAGACTTGAAATTCTCCAGAAGAAAACTGTTCAAACCAACAGCCTGTGAGGTAGGGCCCACACCCTGACTCCCAGCAAAGGGTTACATGAGAAGGCTGTTATATTTGCAGAAGAATGTAAATTTGCTTGTTAAATGACTAATTAAACTTTTAATTTAGTCCTTATGGGTGATATGAGTCAATGTGGATAATAAGTGAACAAAACACCCGAGGTATTTGAATTGTACAACACACTGGGTCAGAGGTGGGATTACTCTTTCTTAATAAGGCAAGAGGAGGCGGGCACGGTTAGTTTGAAGGCTATTTCTGAACAACTGCATTCCAGTCAAGTCTTGGCAGCCTGGGATAACAATTACACATCCACAATGCTAACATTTTCCGAGGAATTCCCACGAGCCTACTGATTTACTTTCTCAGCTTGCCTTCCTCACACCCTTCCCTCAACCAACAGGTACTTACTCTAAACCCCCCCCCCCACATCAGCCATTCATCTATTCCCACTGTAACCCCGCACTGCTTGCTATTTCTTGCTGACATGTTCAGCACCTATGAAATTTTGTGTTTGCATTGCTGGTGCTGGCGAGACAGAAGAGAACCCTCCCAGCGCTCTGAGCTCATGGTTCTGTTGACCCCACCACCTCCTGAGCTGGCTTCTACCAGGCCTCAGGGCAATGTGAGAATAAACACAGGAGGCAGGGAGGGCACCACCTGGAAGGCACCTGACTGACACAGGTGAATAAGTGAAGTGGGCAGATGGCCAGAGTAACCTTTGGAGCCCAAGGAGCTTGGGCCCCAGCTCTGCCAATCACTCCCCCTGGGCTGAGGCAACATGGCTTTCCTTGTCTCACTGTCTATATCTGACAGTCCCCTCTCCTGCTTGTCACAGCCCTCCTGGTCTGCAGGGGAGGAAAACATCCGAACAAACCTTCAACCCTTAGCTGAAATCTCTCAAAATGAAAAGGCAATTACTGCCCTGAGATAAATCCCAAGGAATAGCTCCCCAAGAGTGCAGTTTCATAAAACTAATGAAACAGGATGGCAAAAAGGATTTTCTTTTGTTCAACAAAGGTCCTAAAAATCACATTTCATGTAGCCATTACTCTTCACAGAACAGGGCACTGAATAATATTATCTATTATACCAAGCCTCACCCACCGTTTGTTTGTTCTGTGTCACAGAATGTCTGCTATGCTAGCAGAGGATGAAGGGGTAAACTCACTTGGCCACCTATCCACGCCCATGGGGACAAGGCCACACTAGATCCCTGGTGTTCTTAGCACAACCCCAAAGGCACTTGGGACAAACAATTTTTGCATGCGCAAGGCTGGAAGCTTCAGTCTCTGGGGGTTAAGAAATGACCTTAAAGGTCACTGAATACCAAATCCCTGCTTTCTCAAACAATCAAGTCTGCACCTTTGCTCAGGCCACCCTGCTTCTTGCTTCAGGTCAAACCCTAACTCCAGCTCCTTTCTCTCCTATGGAGCTTGGGCAAAGGCAACAAAGCAGAAAGCAGCCCCAGATTAAATTTTCTTCTGAAGAATCCTACTTTACCAGTCCAAACCTAAGGATGACCAAGAAAACATACTCACAGCCAAGGCAAATTCAATTCCAGAGAGCTGGATCGGGTGTCTGTGGCACACACTGGAAGTGCTTAATTGCAAAAAGCTGAGCTTTTGCTCCGCGGTGAGGGGCAAGGCCAAACTTCAACTTCTCAGCAAAACAAAAGCTGGGGTTGCATAATTTCTACTTGGCACCCAAACCTGAGTGACTGCACATTGAAAATAGCATTCCATTCCACACATCTGCTTGCTTCAGGGCTAGGAAGATGAGCAGAATGGAGAGACTCAGGGTGTCAAGGGTGGATCTTCTAATTTGCCCAGCATAGGGAGATCTCCCTGGCAGGCAAATCACATGCTAAAAGGTGTTTTTGCCAAATTGTGCTTTGGGAGTTTAAAGAATGCTTTTGGAGGAGAACAGGAGCCCCTAGGCCTCCCTGTGGAGTTACTTGGTGGTTATGGGTTGCTGGGGATGGGGAGACATTTTCTTCAGTGGTGTAGCTACTGGTAAGTTGAATATGCTTTTGTAAATAACCCTCGTTCATGCTCATGCAGGCATCTATTATACACACACACACACACACACATACACACGCATGCATAGCTGGGAAGAAGGAATTCTTTAGGAGAGATAGCTCAGTGGTTAAGTGCATGAGGGCCTGGAACTGCCCAAGTTTAAATCTCCAGATCTCACATAAGCAGCTCTGCATGGCCTGTAACCGCAGTCCTGTAAAGGGGAACAGAGAAGGAGTCACTGGGAACTTGCGAAAACCAGTAAGCTCAGGTAGCTGCAAGGGACTCCAGCTCAAATAAGAACAGGTGGAGGAGTGATGGAGCAGGACATCTGGCTCAGGACACTACAGGTGAGAAGATCCCCCTGCCCCTCCTACAAGTGAATAAACAAGGGCACATAGATGTGCACACCACACACACAAGCAAAAATAAATACATTTTAAAAAGAGAAGTTAATGGGAGGTGATTATGAGCCAAAACATTATATACATGTACAAAAATGATCAACAAATAAAAATTTTTTAAAAATGCCCTCCACTGAGATCTAAGATTTTTGGATGTACATATCCCCCTTTCTTCATGATGACAAGGGGTTTGGCAGCTGGGCTTATGTTTGGGCTCAGCCTTATGGTGAAAAAAAAAAACATAACAGAGAAATCTGTAGCTATGACATGGCGATCTTAAGCACTTGGGGAATTTAAAAATTCATTTGTTTTCTAGGATACCTAAGCATTCCTTCAAACAGGAAACCTATCGCGTGCCTAGCAGTGCTCCAGTGAAATGACTTCTGTTTTTTCTTTCTTATTAAGTGAAAACAAATCTCACAGCTGGGCCCGCAAATGCTGTCACTTGATGGGAATTAAAACCCTAGGCACATTGTGACATGTTGGGGGGAATGCGTTCCTTTCCATTCTCGCATTGCTGCCAGTTCCAGGGTGCTCAGTGAGACAGGCCTTGGTGCTTCTCACAGACCTATGGTTTGGGTTTGGGCCTTAGCCAGAGCTCACTGGCCACAGGGAACTGCAGTGACTTGACAGTGTGAGGGAAATGGGACAATATGTGATCTTAGCAGACCACTTCCTACAGAGACAGATCAGAACTGAAAACCAAGAGTCTGCAGGAAAGAGAGAGAAAGAAAGAGAAAGAGAGAGAGAGAGAGAGAAGACTGCAGTGATTTCTATAGACAAGCCTCTCCCCACTTTGTTCCTTGATGATCAGAAACTGAGGAAAGTTAATTCTGCAGCATACAATGATGTCACAGCTTTTAACTACCTTGCCCTTCCCACCCTCCCCTTGAAACTTACACTGGGTTTATGCTTTGTAAACCCAGCCAAGGCTTCATGAAGAGATGCCTTTCCCTCTAAAGAGCCCAGGAGCACGCCAAGAATGAGAGCAGGGGTTCTGGGTGCTTTGATTAGAATTCTCACCCCCAACTCCATTCGCTGGCTGGATCACTTAAGTCAAGTTACATTTAACCTCTCTGTGCCTCAGTCTCATGTGGAAGATGGTGATATGCATAGAGCGGTTTTGTGGAGTGAATAAGTAATATCCAAAAAGCTGAAACACATTTAAAAGCATTAGCTTGAAGGATTCATGGGAGTGGGAAGGATACAAGAGATCATTTGGATGGGGCAAAAATGTTCAAAATTCATTATATATATATATATATATATATATATATATATACATATATAAATCTGTCAAAAACACATAAGCTTTATTAGTTGCTAATACCATGAACTATGAAGACAAGGGAGAGCAGATGCCACCAGGATCCTGAGGTGCCAGGGCACTGGCTTTAATGTATTTATTCATTTTCAACCTAACTTCATGCTGCCTTCAAATACCAGGGCTTTTGTTTGTTATTAAGAGGACTCTTTGTTGATACAGCTAAGGGCCTGCTGACTGGGGTAACTGTCCCTGCTCTCACCAGCCAGCTTCCAGCTGCTGCAGGCTGGGTGCTCTTTCTGTTGACTACTCCATGGGACTATGCCAGCTTGTCACAGTGAAAGTGCAGTGTCCTATCCTCTGGGGTGCAGCGGGGAAATCTCGTTGATACAGAAAAATTGGGAATAACACAAGATAACCACCTACCAAACTGAGTATGACCCCCCCCCCAATAAAATGCACCGTCAGGCTGGGGGTATGGCTCAGTGGTAAAGCACTTGCCTAGCATGTGTGAGACTCTGGGTTTGATCTCCAGCATCACCAAAAATCAATCATCAATCAATAGATGTCAATGTCTCTAGTACCTTTCTTTTCAGCATGGCCAGGTTCATACAGAATGGGTGTCATGCCTCCAAAGGTGATGTTCTTTTAAAGGTTGGGAACAGAGGCAGGGACAGGGGCAGGGTTGACACTGCTTTATGCCTGGGGTCTGCTGTCTAGGTTCTGGCTGCTTTCCCACAAGGTCAGCTGCCTACAGTTCACCTACCTACAAAGACTACAGCCTGACCATCTTAGTTCCTTCCTTGCAAGGGAATTCTTCCTCCCCACTGCCTACCCATGGATGTCAACATGTGGGTGAACTTTTAAGAAGATAGAAAGCTCTATTTTAAAAAGTTGATGCACCATTAAAAAATTTCAAACAGCTATAAGAATAGATAGCAAGTGATTTTAAAAAAATAAAGTGATTTTTCCACAATTTCCCATTTCCTTTTTCCCTCTCATCCTTACTTGGACCACAATAGTACATCCCGCTACCATCGCACCCAAAACCATGCCAAGGAAACACAGAGTTTAAGGCTGTTTGCCACCCGTGCACAGGGCTAGGAGAGTCCCCATACCCAAGCCCACAGTTAGCCCAATTTCAGGCCCTAAGCTCCCAGGATGTGGAGTGGCCCCTCCTTAATACCTTGGAAGTTAGTGGAGATGAAGCTGATGAGTGAGGGATTCTTCCCCAGGCACTGAATGAAGGATTAGATATTACCAGACATGAGGCCTGCAGTGCAGTGACCTACCTTGATGGTTTTCACCAGGTTGGCAGTGCTGTTGGCGACCTCCTTGGCTGACTGGACAAAATGCCTCTTGGCCACAGGGTTGGCTGTCTTCGATGAGGCGATGCGGCAGGCATTGCACAAGGCTGATGTGTGCTTGGCAACGATCGTGGCGGCTGAAAGAACCTACAAAGCATGGAGCTTGGTTGGTAGCACCCCCTTGCTTCAGTGCAGAGAAGCCTGGCTTCCTCTGCAACTCACATACCCAGAGTCAGGGAACTAGCATGTAACTAGCTCTGCTGTCCTTAAAGTCACTCTGAGGAAGGATAGGCAAGAAATATGAAGCAAGAGAGAATGAAAATAGAATTGGGAAGGGGGTGCCATGGTGGGAGTGTGCTGTGCCCTGTCCTTAAAGGGGACATAGTTAGCTAGCCTTTAGAGCCCCCAGATAGGAGATCCATGGTCCAAGCCCTAGGCTAGTGCTTAGACATATGTAATTTGGAATTTTGTAGTAACCGCATTAAAATAAGTAGAGAAACAAGAGAAATTAATTTAAATAATATTTTAATTAGCTCAACGCATTCAAAATATCTCCTCACATAATTAGCTTACAAATACTGCTAAAATGATTTTGTAAGCTCTTGTTCATTAATGTCTTTGAAATATATATATTACACACAGATTTTCAAAGACTTATATATGTAGTCCATCACGATTTGGACTAGCTACTTTTCCAGTGACTAATAGCCACATGTTACTAGGGGCTAACACTGGAGAGCATGGGTCTAAAGGTATGAGAAAATATTAAGATGCACTTCTCTCTCTGCCCTTTGGTGCTCTGGAGTCTCACCCTGACTTTGAGGTTCATCTCATTGCTATTAACTCCAAAGTGACCTTCGAGAACTCATCACACCTTTCTCCTATCCAAGTACTAACCAGGCCCAACCCTGCTTAGCTTCTGAGATCAGATGAGGTTGGGCACGTTCAGGGTTGTATGGATGTAGATTCACCACACCTTTCTTTGTGCCATCATATCCCTTAACTATGTTTTCAAATAGCCTAACAGACTACAAGCCAAGGGGTGGAAGATCAAGTTGCCCTCATGCTGACCCCTTAGTGCTGGGTATGGAACAACAAATGTCCCCCAGACTAAATGGAGTGCTGATACTCCTTGCGAATGTCCTGTTGCTTTCCAGAACCCTAGCTCTTAAGCATCTGCACACATCTGCTTTTCCCCATTCACAACACTTTCCATAGTTAGCATCTGTTCCCTGCCTTTGCAAACCCTGAAAGAATGAGATCCTTTACTGATGTCCCATCCGGAGGATCCCAAGGACTCACATGTCCCACATCTCCCTCCCGTCCCAGGTTACCTGGGATGGGCTGCTGCCAGGGTCCACCAAGTTCTGGCAGGCCATCTGGATCGCCTGATTGGCCCTGGCAAACTGGATGGGGTCCACCAGCCCCTGGTGGCCTGCCTGGCTATTTGGATCAGAGATGCCCACCAGGTACGCTGCCTGGAAAAGGAAGAGAAACCACAGTTCATGTTGCAAGCACCTAAATGAGCCCATGGGAGACAATGGTTCACAGTGTACTGGAGCTGGCAAGAAAGCTCAGGTGCTTCTCGGAACCAGCTGGTCAAAGTAACCTCATCCTTCTTGCCCATGAGAACACAGTGATAGACAGGACTATGTCAGTTTGACATACAGCAGGATTTGGCTATAGGCTGTGGAAAACAAAGTCTCCTCATTCTTAAGAGACTGTCTGAGAAGCTCTTCTGTAGAGCATGGACGTGGATGGACACAGGCCTCTTTGCTCACGGAAGCCACCACTGACCAGGAGCATACGGGCCTTTGTGTGATGCTGATGAGGGCTTGCAGCAAAAAGTGGGTCTAGACTGGTAGTACGGAGCTGGTGGGCAAAGCCGATCCTGGAGCTTGCAGTACCCAAGGGTTTCCTATCACAAAGCTTCACATGTCAGTGTTTCCAATACCAGGAAGAACTTCAACTTGGTAACTGAGCATGCTCAGTGAATGGCTCAGAAAATGACAACTGCAATAGCATTTGGTCCCCAACAAGAAAAGAGACTCCCAGAGAAGGTGATCTCTTTGGGTTCCCTTTGGATATAATAGGCAAATGAATTTGTGGGAAGGGAGGCTGACTCTAATTCATTTTCCTGAGGTCTGAAGGGGAAGGGTGAGTGTCAATGATTTGATTCAACTAGGAGGTAACTGCCAATGATAAACCCTTCAGGCTAAATGCTGACAGCTTTCAAGTTTTGTTACAAGGGTTCAATTGGGATTAGAAAGACACAGGCCAGCGGAATAAAGGCAGGGAACATTCCACATCACATCACTGTATTTTTGAAATTCTAAAGGCTCAGGAAATTTTAATTATTCAGTGCTTATTTTACCCACAGAAACAGTTTACCTAGAACATTAACCTTAAATGAAAAGTTTTCTGTAGGCTGGCTCTGCAGTGTTTGGTGAATCACTATCATCCCCCTGCCTCAGCAAGGGAGAGAACTGGCTGGCATTCTGCTTAAATGCCCCACCAGCCAAGAAACCACTGCCTCTCCCATGGTTACCACAGTGGTGCTGAAGAGGGAACTGAATGAAGTTCAGGACTTCCATAGAAAGATGCAACCTGGCGCAGGTCACAGGCTGCAAGAGCTGCATGGGGACCAGCCCTTACCTGGGCTGCAGCCTCTGTTAGCCCACACAGAGCCTTGGATGCAATCCCCACACACTCCCCGAAGGCAGGGAGGTCTCCAGTCTTGGCATTCTGTGAAATCCCTGCCATTGACTCGCCCAGAACCTGCAAAACAAACAGCCAGCCATGGAGTGTCACTTCAAATCCGGAGGCACAGTAGGCCATCTAGCACTTAATTTAAAATATTTGTCAGGCCCAGCACTTGGGAGGCCGAGGTAGGAATTCAAGGCCACCCTGAGATTCCATAGTAAATTCCAGGTCAGCTAGAGCAAGACCCTACCTCAAAAAACAAAATAAAAAAAAATTTTTTTAAACTGTCATCTTCTTTACTTAATTAAAAAAAAAAAAAACTAACCCAATTTTTGTTCCATAAAGAGAAATATGTGAAATTTTCATTCAAATGTTACTGTATCTCAAGGAGATTTGGTCACTATACACAGATGATAAAGGAGAGTCTAGATATGGCACAATCTGAACTATTCGTTCCAAGAACATAAAATCAAGACAGGGAGCTGTACTTGAAGTCCCAGCTAGAAAGTAGAAGAATCACTCCTCCTGGTATGCCATTTACTTATTGATGATAAATCAATAAGTAAATCTACATAGAGCCTTATGAAAGATGTTTCCTAGATATTTGAAGACTTATTTGAAAACCACTGGTGTTGCCTTTCTTTGGCCTTCCACTGAGAAGAATGTTCATACCTATCTAACATCTAACCAGGGGAGGTCAAAAGCCCTCCTTATGGTGACACAGGTCACATGGGCAGAGGTAGGGCATCTACTCAAATTCTGGTGCCCTGTCTACTGTGGGCCTTATCATGGTGTACTAAGAGGAAAGACATGCTTTTCAAGGTCACAGATGATGGGACAAAAGGATGTTTGCCCTTGGAAGAGACTACAGCATTGCTAAGTCTCAGACCTGATGCAGAAATTTCTTGTGACAATAAGCCACCTTGGGCAGGGAAACGAAATAAGTTCCTAAAATTTCTTAGCTATATAAAATGACCTAGTTTATACAAAAACTTGTAAAGCAAAGATGCAAAGAAGCTACTCTCACTTTTTTTTTTTGAGACAAGTCTCATAGCTTAGGATGGGCTTGACCTTGCTGTGTAGTTGAGGATGGCCTTGAACTCCTGGTCTTCCTGCCTCCACCACCCTAGTGTTGGCATTATAGGCATGCACTACCACAGTGGGTTTCTATGGTGCTAGGGATCGAACACAGGGCTTTGGGTATGCTAGGCAAGCACTCTACCAACTGCACTACAGCCCCTGGCTGAGAATATCAGTAAGGATGCTTTTCCTCCCTCCATCCTAACTACATTACCCTTTAAGGAACTCTTCTCTGCATCTGAGCACGTAAAGTCACCATCATCTTCCCCTTCCACAAATTGTGATTCTAGAAAAGTTGCTGGATGGGGCAACTTAGCCCAACACAAACTGAATCCTTGTGACATCAACCAGTAATCATGTTTCCCCACCACAGAAGTGACGGAAACCAATGTGGGTCCATCTGCTGCTCTAGGTACAAGGTCAGAGGTGAGAGTTTCACACTCATCTCTCCTGTACGTCATCGTCACCTTCTAACTTTGAGCCATTCCCACTGACATGATTACCACAAACCAGTGTCCCTCGATGTTTTATCCCCCTCAATTCTGTTCTACTGAGGAATCATCTTAGACCTCTTCCCTAATTACCACCTCTATCAAGTTCAGTACTAAGGGATAAGATATTGCTGAGTAGGGTTAAGATAGGGGAAGGTCTACCAGACATCATATTTTTTTTAAATTAAAAAAAAATATTTTATTTATTCATTTCCAAGCAGAGAGATACAGAGAGAGAGAGAGAGAGAGAGAGAGAGAGAGAGAGAGAGAGAGAGAGAGAGAGAGAACACACCAGGGCCACCACCTTGTGGGTCTGGCACATGTGGGCACCGGGGAACTGAACCCGGGACCTTAGGCACTGGAGGCAAGTGCCTTAACCGCTGAGCCATCCCTCCAGCCCCCAGACATCATATTTTGTCAACACTTTTCCGATGGCCCCACAAAAAAACCATTCCTATTTACTCTCCTTGAGAACGCATGCCATCATTCAATAGCCTGTAAAGTAGGCAAACAAAAGGAATTTCATGTAAGTGAAGATCACGGAAAAACTTACCAGCTCCAGGTGTAAAAAACACATGACTAAATTCACAGTGGGACCCATCTGTGTTATGACAGAAGCAGTGGTTCTCAAAGCTGGGTTCCTGCTACGAGGCAGGGCTTGAGAGCCCCTCAGAAATGCCCATCAAGGCTCAGCAGTTAAAGGTATTTGCTTGTATGGCCCCCCTGCCCTGGTTTGAATCCCCACACAAAGCCAGATGCACAAAGTGGCGCATGTGTCTGGAGTTCATTTGCAGTGGCAAGAGGCCCTGGTGTGTCCATTCTCTCCCTCCTTCTTCATCTCTTTCCCTTACCAAGAATTAAAAAAATATTTTTTTAAAACAGAAATGCCCATGAAAAACCACGGGGTCGGGGTCTGCAGTTAGTGTTTAACAATCCCTCTATGATGTTCTAAAGCTCCCTGAGGCTTGACGACAAGGCAACATCACTCAGCAGCCAGATATATGCACTCAAGGTCTTCTCAACTCCCCCCACAGAGGAGCAGGGTTGACATCTGGGTTACAGCCCAGACAGGCTTACCTTGGAGTTTTCCATAACACTCTCAATGCAGTCAAAGTAAGAGAGGTCACTCACGGGTTCATTAGGGTTGTCCAACATTCCCTTGACAGTCTACAAAGGGGAACACAAGTGATAAAGTGAGCCAGAGGCACTGAAGGGAAATTCAGTGTAAAGTACAACCATCCACTGTTCCTAGCTGGATAGGATCCAGATCACCATTGCTCATTTACTCAGATTCTTAGGAGGAACTCAGAGCAGGGTGTCAAGACCAGATTCCCTGCTAACACATAGTGCTGATTAGGGGTGAAGGACCTCTGGTTAGCTTTGCCAAGGAAGGCTTCTAAAGTGCTTCTAAGCTTTAAAAAGAAAAGCCAGCATGGTATCTATGGGAGGAAGACTCCTGAAATTTTCAAAAGAAAACTGGAAGTTGATGCAAGAAAACATATTCATGATCAAATAGCCCAGTTTCTTTGCTGGTCATCTCTACAGCGCTTATATTCCAAGTTCACATTCATTCACTCCTTGACGAAAAAGGACCCTCGGTATGTTGATTCTGGAACATCTTAGCAGGAAGGCATTAAGAGGTGGGAGTTTCCAGAGGCTGCCTGTTGGGATGGTTCATTCGTGTCTACTTTCGTTTAGGTCCCCATTAGGGAAAAGGGTTGAGAGCCTGCTTCTCTGTCTCCAAAGTGGTGAAAGCCAGGATCAGCTTTCTTGGTGCAGTGATCTCAGATCAGCACTCTTCCAGTGGCTGGGAGTCAGGGAATGCTTCACTCCACCTGCTTACCGTTGACAGGCTGTGTACTAGAACCCAGCAGCCTGTGGGCAGAGTTAATAAGATGGGAACACACTTGAGTTGCAAAGAGTGGATGGGAGTAGGGAGGAAGGGTCATGGAAACTGCAGAGAGAGGACAAGAGGGCAGTGTAAAGAATGAGTTCATTTCACTGAAGAACCTCCTCTCTTTGGATAATCAAAACCATTTGAGAATGGGCAATCATGAAAGTGATAATCATGGCAATCAAAGCTACCTTTCAAGTATAGGCCAACCGAGCTCGTTAGAAACAGCCACATGTCAGAATGTCTTTGCAAAAGTGAGCAGAGCAGAAGACACTGGTTAAACCAAGGAAGATGCATCCCTAAGTATTTTCCAGTGCATTCTTCCTACCCTAGCATCCCCACTCACTTTCAGCTATGCACCATGGCCTGCTGCTTTTGAAGCTAGAAGCTTCCATGAATACTCTCGCCAAGCCAGACCCATGCCAGTCGTGTGGAGCACTGAGTACAACCCATCCATGGCTACTGAGATGATGAACCACTGGGCACATTCAATAGGATCTGCATTGATGAGGGCTATTTACATACAAGTAAATACACTGGGTTTATTTACCTGCTCATGGTCTATGAGAATGCACAGATCTTCAAATAAAAACACACGAGTATAAGTCCAAAGCAGCTGAAAGTGTGCTTTGGGCCACCAGGAGCACCTAGTCCCCTTGATGGCACAGCAAGGAATGCTCCTCTTGGCCTCTGGCAGTGTGTCAGACTCACATGTATAGGGAAATAGTTTTTACTGAAAAGAACACCATCTACACCCTCCCAGTTGTCCCAGAATAATCTCCAATACTTTTTGTGGGCAAAGACTGTCATTTGCAGCCTACATTCAATGCCACAAGCCTCTTCCTGATTGATATAAGGGATCCTTTAACAGGATAAATGCCACCCTAGTAGAAAAAGGGGGTCTCTGGTGATAGTCCCACCAAATGTGCTATTTCTTCAGCTCCTCCGCATGTGGACTGGAACTTTGGTGGCTCAACAGCCTCCTGGGAGGGACAGGAGGCAAGGACTGAGGAGAGACAAGAGCCATCCATGGGAGGAAGAGAACCAGAAACGTGCGTAGGAGCTCCCCCATCAGCCTTCCCAGGGACCCACCTCGAGTTCACGGAGGGCATTGTCACACTCCTTCTGCCCAGGGGCCTGCTGAGTACACAGAGTGATGAGCTGGTTGATGCTCTCGGTCACAGCCCTGGGACAGAAGGAACAGAGTAGTGTAGGTGACAGATTCTTATAGATTTTAGTAACTTCCCCAACAATGCCAGACATGTTCACCAGAAATATAATTTAGTCATTATTATAGGCTGGGGTCCCAATGAGACATCTCCCACAAGCTCTACCTAACTCAAACCATATCCAGGAGAGATAAAAGGAGACTCCTGGGCTGGGGAGATGGCTCAGTTGGTAAAATGCTGGGTGTGGTAGTGTATACCTGTAATCACAGTGCTACAGAGGTAGAGCCAAGTGGGTCCCTGGTCTAGCTGAGTCACTGAGTGCTAGGTTCAGTGAGAGACCCTATCTCAAAAGAACTGAGGAGGATACCCAATGTCAACTTCTGGTCTTCACATGCATGCTCGTGTACCTGCACGCACATAGTGTATCCATAAACATATAAACACACACACACACACACACACACACACACACACACACACACACACACACACACACATAAAACCCACAAGCATACCACACTCTCCAAAACAAGGCTATTTTGGACATCTTTTGTGTATCTTGAACATTTTCTTTTCTTTTTTTTTTTCAAGGTAGGGTCTTACTCTAGCCAAGGCTGACCTGGAATTCACTATGTAGTCTCAGGGTGACCTTGAACTCATGGCAACCCTCCTACCTCTGCCTCCTGAGTGCTGGGATTAAAGGCATGTGCCACCATGCCCAGTTTGAGATGGAGTCTTTTACTGGACCTGAAGATGCCATTTTTTATCAGACTGCATAACCAGTGGGTTCCACTGATTCTCTGCTCCTTACAGGGCTGGGCTTCTAGGTATGTATGGCCATGCCCAGCTATTTATGTAGGTGCTGGGGAATCAGACTAAGGCAGTCTCGGGCCCTCATGCTTCACTCTTACCCGCTGAGCCATCTCCCCAGACCCTCTCTTCACATTTCCTAAGCACTATAGCTAAAGGGCAACTGAAAACAAAGTCAAAACAGGACCCATATTATGGCTAGTCAAAGAAGCCACCTAATATAAAAGGTGCCTCCTTTTCTGTGTAAAATTGGCCTTTCATCTTGCCACAAGTTACCAGATCAGATAAGAAGAGATACTGCCAACATAGAAAGGTAATCTACTAAATCATCTGACAAGATACTGCTTTCCATTTTAAATTTAGCAAGGCTAATGGGAAGAAGAAAAACATTCTAGAACTCGAGAGGTGGAGACAGAAGGTCTGGTGTTAGCTGGCTGCTTAGACCAGCAGAATCACAGCACTCTCGGTTGAACTGAGAGACACAGTCTCAGTGGGGAAAAAAATGGAGTGGAATGCAACTGAGGAAGACACCCTAAATCAACCTGTGGCCTCCACACTCACACATGCACCGACACAAATACATACATGAAACAAAAAAGAATAAAAAAAGAAAAAAAGAAAGAATCCCAAAATTACTGTTGCAGATGGACCGTTGTGTTTGCTTATTCGGGGAAGTGTCTCTTGGCAAGCATGTGCTTCCACCATGCAAAGAGAACCATGCACACCTGAGACAGCAGGGCAGTGACACGAGAGTCCACAGCCTGTCCCCTGGGACAGTGCAATGCCACCTCCTCTATGGCAGCCCCTCAAGTCCCACTTCTGAGGGGAAGGGTGGCATAGGTCACCATAAGAAGGGGTGGAGAAAGTCTTTAACTAGGACAACATCACCATTGGAGACTATCTCTGCATATCACAGAAGATTTCCATCGTTTATTTCTCCTGAAACATGTTTCCTGTTTATCTCTCTTGTTATTTAAAACAAAGATTATTTAAAATAAGGACTTGTCTACAGCCCTATCACCCTGAACACACGCGGTCTTGTCTCAAGTAAGGACTTCTCCATTTAAAAACTGTTTACATTCGATGAACCCAGAGCTTGGAGGGAGAACAGAACAACACAACAGTTTCCTTTCCTGAAAGGAGAAGGAAGAGTTAGTCAAACCCCTCTGTAAGTATTTTCCAGGGCCTGTTAGACCCAAGGCCAAGAGCTTGAAAAATGATGTCGTTGAAATCTCCCTGGAACAGCCAGGTGCTGGCAATCCAGTTGGAGAAGTGAGACGATGAGCCAGACACTAAGGCATGATGTGCAGCTGAGAGATGGCTTGGTGGTTCAAGGCACTTGCTTGCATGGGTTCAATTCCCCAGCACCCACTTAAAGCAAAGTGAAGTGTGTGCTGGAGTGGTTGTAGTGGCAGGCAGCCTTGGCCACACCCACACACACACATCCTCTCTCAAATAAATAGAAACAGACACAGAAAGAAAGACGTGATTCCAGATAGGACAAATGGATTACTGAATGAGAGGCCAGATTGACGTCGGGACTCACAGGGAACCTGGAGGAAAATTCACCCCAGCCACAGGGCAGAGGTTCTGCACAAAGGGAAATGCAAGCAACTGAAAGTTTGGACTGAGTGAGATCCTGATTTGGATAAAGACAAAGAACATTCTAGATGAGACCCACAGAGAGCACAGGCCTCATTTATATTTTTCTGTTTTATCCAGTGGAGGTCCTCCTCTCCATGCTGCTTGCTGAGTCACACTTTGCTATAGTTTTTGGAGAGGGGAAAAAACCTGCCTGGCAGGAACGAGGAGGGCAGAAGCAGCCTCGACTTCCAGGGGAAGGGAAAGCGGCGGCAGGTGTGGGCATGAAGGCTTGCTAGCTTTGGGTCCCTGTGGCCAGGGTGACAAAAATAGAGTCCTATCAGTGGGGATGACGATCCAAGGGAAAGATGGACTCCTTCCTACAACTGCAGACTGGCTTTCCATCCTCAGTGCAAGTTCAAGGCATGTCAGACATGCCCCTGGTTGGGAACAGGCTGATGAATGACAGTTACACAGGAAGGAGATGACCAGGCTAGGCACTAGCTAGAACATGACTCTTTCCCCACAGGCACCATGAGCCAAGGATTCCTAGCCTGAGAAGCAAAATTCACAGTGGAGGAAAAAAGCAGATCCTCTACACTGTCTCCAGAAGCAAACATCTCTTCCCAGAGCAGAAAGGACCACAGAGCCCAGAGAGCTAAGGGGTCAGCAAGATACACAGCATCAGGATGCTGTGAGCTGGGGACACGGGGACTTGGCTGTCATCAGAATAGGGAAAATGGTGGAACTAAAGACTGAAGTCCCTTCTATGTAAGTATATGTTTGTATGGGGGGCTGGAGAGATAGCTCAGTGGATAAGGCACTTGCCCACAGAGTCTAATGACCTGAGTTGGATCCTTAGATCCCACGTAAAAGCCAGATGCATAAAGTGGCACATGCATCTGCAGTCCGTCTGCAGTGGCTGGAGGCCCTGATGGGCCAATTCTCCCTGTCTATCTCTCTTCTACCTCCCTCTGTTTGCACATAAATAAATGAGTATACACCTATATTTGGGTGTATGTATGTTTATGTTTATATAAGGCCTACATGAAATGTGGGGCTCAAACACTTCCTGAGCCACATCCCTGCCACGTGTACCCACCCACCACCCAGCCCTGGGGCTGGTCCATCATACACCTCTGTGTAAGGAACTTGTGGAAGAAGGAACAGGGACAATCCAACCTGCTAGCCTTATCTGAGTTTCTGCTAGGAAGCCACTCCAGGTGCAGAAGTGTGGCCAAGGAACCACCGAGTGTGTGTCTTATGCTAGTTCCATTCCAGGTGGGCCAGGAGTTCTAGGTAAGCACTCACTGTAAAATGTAAAACCCTCAGGCCAGAGCTGAAGAGGCTCCAGGTCCTGTTCTCAGTGCCAACACTAGGGGGCTTGTGGATAATCAGAGCCATTAAAAAAAAAA
>PVHP010018007.1:0-34322 GCA_004024765.1 Zapus hudsonius | reverse complement strand
TTAACAAATACACACAATTTTAGATTACCAGGATTCGATTTTTAGTAGCCTCCCTATCAATTGGTCCCATAATGCTTCTTGTCTTGGGAGCCTAAGAGTATGGGATCCGGTGCCTTTCACCCTGAATCCCAAGTTCCAGACAAGGGGACCCCCTCACTAAGTGGAAAATTGGCCGAATTGAAAGCTGTTGATTGTCCTCTCCAGGCCCAGGCTCCTCCATTACACAAGTGCTCCTCTCTTGGTTCGCTGCTCACTCCTACTGGGAGGTGTGGTCAGCCTACTCATAACCACCGATTGTGTTTTCTGTCAGTGGTCTCTGTTTACTCCAGCTGTCATAGATCATTTTCCCCTGGCCGCCTATGCCGTGCCTTCCAGCACTACACTAACTGCCTTCTGTGGGCTGGATACCATTCCGGACGTTGAAGGGTTAATACTTGATGAATATTTAAGAATTACTATTAACCAAATACTGTCCCTGGACCCTAAGCCCATAGAGCCAATAATTAAACATTTAGCAACACAGCTGGTGATTCTAATACGTAGTATATTAATTACTTTTCTCAATGCTGCTACTAAAATGCATGATAAAGGCAGCTTACCAAGGAAAGGGGTTATTTGGGTTTAGAGTTTGAAAGTATAGTTCATCATAGCTGGGAAATCATGGCAGAAAGAACATGAGACACCTGAGCCATTATGTTCACAGTTAGGAAGCACAGAGAGGTGAATTCAGGCACTTATCTGGAACCCTTACTTAGCTCAGCACCCTAGCTGATGGGATGGTGCACCCACATTCAGGCTTCATCTTCTCTCCTTAGGTAAGCCTTTCTGGAAGTACCCTCATGGACATGCCCAGAAGTATGTTTTCATGGTGATTCTTCATCTAATCATGTTGACAGTGACCATGACGTGTAGGTATAGTTATTCTTGGGAGGCAACTAACTCTACTTAGAGGCATATCAGAGTAGAAAGAAGTGAGCTATTCACTTTGTATTGTAATATATACTTAATCTAAGGAAACAGAGGGCAGGGTTTCCTCATTATGTTTACAAAATCATTAAAAAATCATCACCACTTTTATCAGTGCTATAAATGCCTCAGAGTTGATTTTTAGGACACAGCCCAGTTCAAGAAAGATTCTGGTGTCTTTAGGACAGGCAGGGCAGAAGACCAAATAAATTAGGCAGAGAATTCTGATGCCAAAGAGCTAGTATCTAGTCCTTATGCCTGCATTTCTGAAACCAGAGAGACCATACCTAAGAAGACTAGCAGGAGTCAGGAAAATTTGGTCATGTAGGAACTAGGTGCATGAGCAGGGTTCCTAGAAATAAAAACACTATGGAGAAGTGAGACAAGACTAAAGCCCATTTCCTGAACTAGAAGATAAAAACCCAGTTAACTAAGCCAAGGTCATAGAAAGTCTGTGATGGGTTGTACTTGGTGGAATGGTTTACACTATACTCATTTACAGTCTCCTAAACATTTAAATTATTTTGTGCCATGCATGTGAATATACATTTTCACTTCCATGCTAATTGACCTATTGGCCACCTCTACCAAAAATGTATTATTTTATTTATTCTAGAGCTAATTCCATCAAGATTTTTTTCTATTCGCTTAGGCTTTTTAACATTTCTTTTTAGGATAATATTAGTTTATTTATTTGGGAGAAGACAGAATAAGAGAGAGCAAGACAGAGAAGAGAAAGAGAGAATGGACATACATGTCATTAGTGTCTCCTGGAACTAAAAATGAACTCCAGGTACATGGGCCATGTTGTGTATCTGGCTTTATGTGGGTATTGAGAATCAAACCCAGGCAGGCAGGCTTTGCAAACAAATGCCTTTATCAGCTGAATCATCGCTCCAGCTCCCCTTCCATTTTTAACATGTTGACACAGAGCAAATACTTCAAAAATATCTTTAGTCAACTTGGAGACACATAGTCCAATATTCCTATTTCTAAAAAGAATTCAACCAATTAATAACATTCCATAAATACTAGAAAGTTTTGGACCTTTTGTCATTTTTAAAGGTATCATTTTTCTCTTCTGCTCATATTCAAGAATTTTTTAGACAATTTATCTAAGGTAGCACTCATTTTATTTTAAAGTCTTGCTAAGTATTTATTTAAGTGGCTGTGCGAAGATATTTAACCTTGTAGATACTTGAGTTGCTGCTCAATGATTTTGTTGTCAACTTGACCTGTTTAGTAATCCACAGAAATCTTGGGTGGGGTCTCTGAGGTTGCTTACCTGAAGGATTAAGGAGGTCACCTGAGCCTTTCCTCCAGAGTGGGCAGCCCTCTCAGGGGCAGGATGTAAGGAAGCTCCAGGAAAAAGAAATCTCTCCCTTCCTTGGGTCTGTTTGCTGGTGTGTGTGTGTGTGTGTGTGTGTGTGTGTGTGTGTGTGTGTGTGTGTGTGTGTGTGTGTGTGTAGTGTTGGTGATGGATTCTCTCTCTCTCTCTCTTTCTCTCTCTCTCTTTCTTCAGACCTGTGAAAGGCAGCCAGCCTCTTTCACCATTTTCGAACTTTCTCTGGATGTATAACTTCAATAAACCCCCTCCTCCCAAGCTGTGCCTGGTTTGGAGGTTCATCCCAGCAGCATGTGGCTGACTACAACCAACAGCTACACAGCCAAAGAGATGTGAATCACTCTTTTCTTAATAATCTCTAATTAGATGAACTGGGAGGAGCTCAACTTCTCAGACAATGGACCAGTGACTCAAAGAAAAAGGAATCTGGTAAATTCCACTCCAGCCTGTCCCCTTTTTTGTTTCAGCCCCCAAGGTGGGATGTAGTGGGAGGCAGGATTTCCATTCTAAAGGCAATCAGAACCATCTCACATCTCTGGTTAAAACTTTGGCATAGGCATTGGTTTTTCTTTCTTTTTTTATGTGTGATATAACACAGTATGATACAGGCTTTGGCTTAAAACAACTGATTCAGGAGACTGGAAGTCTGAAACGGTTCCAGGGACAATAATCAGAAACAGCTATAGTCCACAGGAAACCCTGTCCCTTGCCTTGAGAAGCATCCAGAGAGTGCTCTCCTTGCTCTTGGTCCCAAAGTTATCTTCCAGACTGGCAGCACAGAATCTTGCTTTGGTGTGCATATGGCCTTCTTTGTATCAAATCTCTCTTTGCTTCCTTCTCATGAGGACATCTGTAATTACATTTAGGCTCCACACAATACAGGAGATCCCCTCCTCTCAAGATCCACAACTAAATACCATCTATAAGTTCTATTTTATTGTTTTTATAATGCACAATAATCTTTCATGTTATAGTGATTAGAACTTGGATATGGTAGAATCATGACACATTTCTTTCCATCTTTAAAACTTAGCTTACTAAGTATACATTTCTATGTTTTCTTTTAACCTCTATACCTTTGAATCTCAATAAGAAAGCTTTCTTTTACCTTTTATTCTGTTTCGTTCATGTTCTCTTTGCACTCAGGATTGAATGCCTAGTTTTTTGCCAAAGCATAATCAGAAGCAAACTCAGATATGATACAGATTACAAAGGTTAAAATAACTCTGATTAATTCATTATTGGCTCTAGTTAAAAGAAAGACAATATTTAAAAACAGATGACTAGAATAAGCAGAGAAATGGGATCTCTAAGAAAGAATCCAAAGAAACTTCTACAAATCAAAACAGAAACAAAAAATGTATTTGACAGGTTTACCAGTAGGCTACACAGAACTACAGAAGGAATCTGTGAGCTTAAAACAGGTCAATAAAAACTTTGCAAGTGAAAATGCTTTAAAGGTTTCTTAAACAAACCAGAACATGCAAAGATGTGAGTCAGTAAGAAAAGCTACAAGTACACATAACTGAAATACCAGAAGAGGGAAAAAAATAAAAATAATTTAAAGAAAAAAAATAATTGAAGTGCTAATGACCAAGAGTTTTATAACGTCTAAAAAGCTAGAAAGCTCCAAGAACATCAAATGGGATAACATAAAGAAAACAAAGAAAGAATGCAAAACAACAAAACCTAGGCAGATCACATTCACACTATAGAACAAGAAATGTCTTTTGACAATATGTTTATGTATTTGAGAGCAGAGAAAGAGAGAGAAAGAAATAGACAGTGTGTGTGTGTGTGTGTGTGTGTGTGTGTGTGTGTGTGTGTGTGTGTGTGTGTGAGAATAGGGTGCACCAGGCCCTCTTGCCACTGCAAAAGAAATCCAGATGCATGAACCACTTCATGCATCTGCCTCTAGGCGAATTGAACCCAGGCTGGCAGGCTTTTGAGCAAGAGCCTTGATATCCACTGGGCCATCTCCCCAGTCCCAAGACAACATCTTAAAAGAAAGACAAGGCGGGAGAGAGAGGCACTTTATCTGTACTAAGAAATATAATCCATTCCGTACAAGAAATCATGTAAGCATAAAGAATAGAACAAAATATGCAAAATTATGCAAAATCCTCACCAACCTAGAACTTATTAAAGTAAAATTATCCTTAAAAAGTGAAGAGAAATAAGACTTTCTCAGAAAACCAAAGCATGGAAATCATAAGTAGAATTGTCCTGTAAAGAACATTTTAACAAATTCTTTTAGCAGAATGGAAGGACACAAGGGAAAATTGATCTCCATTAACAAAATCAGGAGCATCTGAGAAGAATGTGAAGTCATGCTGATTTAATATGTTGATTTTGACTATGGCTTTCAGTTATTCAATCAAACCCTGCTCTAGTGTTGCTGTGTAGGCATTTTGTAAACATGACTGAAGTTGATAATCAGCTGACAATATGCAACGGAATTTATCATGGATAATTAAAATGGGGCTAATATCAAAACCTGAAAGGTCCTAAGAGTAGAGCTAACTTTTTCCTGAAGACAACATTCCACCCATGGATAACAGGGGTGGCAGCCCCAGCCTTCATTCTGACAGCTCCCCTATGCATTTTAGACTTGCCAAGGCATCCCTCAAAGTTATATGTCAATTACTTGTATCCCAAAATAAAGTTCTCAGTATTCTGTTTCTCTGGGTGAAACTCAACCTATTAGTTTAATTGATTTTTAGTTATCTTTATTGTTAACTAATCTTAAGTAGAGAGTATTTCAACAACTTAGTAACAATATATTGAGTCATCATAGAACATAGATAAGTGAAATGGAAGACAACAATATGCTAATCAGTATTTGGTTTCCTATAATATATATGATGTACTATAGGTTTGTTTGAAGATAGAGTAATATTTAGATTAGTTTAAAATTCTTATTGTACACTATAGGTGTCATAGTCAGCCACATGCCACTGGAATGAATCTCTAGACCAAGCACAGTTTATGGGAGGAAAGAATTTATTGAAGCTACAAATCCAGGGGAAGTTCCATAATAGCGGAAAAGGCTAGCCTGGTTTCATAGGTCCAAGCAGAGAGAGAAACCAATCACCAACACAATCACATCACATTCACAGAACAGCAAACACGCAGGGGGAAGAGATTGATTTTTCACCCCCTTTATATAACCTTAGGGTGGGGTCTTGCAACCCTATCCCAGAATTGCTGGCTTCCTGAGTCTCTGGAATTTCCTTCCTGCACTGCCCTCACAGGAAGAGATGCTCACTTCTAGCTTCTTTGAGCTTCTTTACATCTTCCCCCCTACTGAGAGGCTGCCTTCCTGTAAACATCCTCAGAGACCCACCCAAAACAATTAAAGAGATCAAGTTGACAACAAAACCTAATCATCACACTAGGGCTTCATGGAAAAATTTAAAAAGAAATTTTATTGACACACTAAGAAGAGAGATCAGATCAAGTGATATAAAATACTCAATTGAAGGACTACATAAAGGAGTCAGTAGGAAAGAGTGCATGAAACCCTAATGTGAGGGCCTGGGAGTTCAATTCCCCAGCACTTGCACAAACAGCTGTGCATGGCCACACATCCCAGAAACCCAAGTTCCATGGAGAGCAGGAACCAGAGAATTGATGGGGCTCACAAAAACAGCAGCTCTAGGTTCAGAGAGCTCTGTCTCAAGGAATTACACAGGTGGGCAAGAACTGAAGTCACCTGACATTCTCCTCTGTCCTCTGAATGTGCACACATGGGTCATGAACATAGGCATACAAACAAACACATGTGTATATACACCACACACACATACCATACCATGTACACACACACACACACACACACACACACACACACACAAAACACAGACACATGCATACACAAAAGAATAATAAAATACTCAATTGGAGAGGGGTAAATAAGCAAAGATCATATTCAAGACAGAAACAGTTACAAACATGGTAGATTTTAATAAATTAATCAGAAGGATTTGTACCAGTGAAACATGGGAGATCTCAGTATGGCAAATCTAGTCTTTATGACACAAAAGTGGTAGATGAATTTAAAAATACTTAATTTCACAGAGTACCAGATACATATAAAAAATTTTCCAATGCCTCTCAAGTGACTGTACTTTCTAAGTTCAGTAATAAGATGACAAATAGATAACATATACATAAATTGGTGGATGATAGAGAGCTAAATAATTGACAGATAGATGATTAATAGATAGACGATAGATAAATACATGTTAGAAGGCTAGAGAGATGATTGGTAGAGAGATTGATGATAGATGATTAATATATAATAGATGTATAATAGATAGATGGTGGTAAATAGATGATTGATAGATATATGATAGAGAGATGATAAGTAGACAGACAGACAGACAGACAGACAGACAGACAGATAAATGATAGGCATCTCCTGAATAACAGAGTGCCCTGAAGATTGTTTCACCAAGGCATTCTCAACAACTTATGTATTCTACAAATGTTTATAACACCTGCCAGGTCCAAGTCACTGTGCTGAAGTCTGGAGAGATGATGCCAACATTATAGAATCCTTCTTTGACTGAGCTATGGTTTTGTGGACAGCACAAAAAGGAGATGTGATATAAATGAAGAGTTTCATATGATGATCATGGTGCCATGAAAGCATTTTGGACAGTGACATTACTGAGGCTTGGGAATTGGGAAATGTTTCACAAAGGATGTGGTCTGGATATAGAACAGATGAGTAAGTGGTCTGGGAAATAAATACCACCATGGAGGACATGGAGGGGTTAAAAGTACCCAAAACAAAAGGCAGAACAAGTTCACAATTCAAGAGGCAAGAGAGTGCAATAACCATAGAAGAGTAACTGCTTCATTATGAGTGGTCATTTGGAAAACTGGCATAGAAATGGTTGACGCTAAAATATTCCATGAAATATAGATCGAGATATCTCCACTCATGGCAGAATTGTCTAGGCCCTATTAATCAAGCCTTGTGATCCCAAGGTATTTTTCCCAGAGCTCCAGATGTCTTGTGCCTCCTCCCAGCATGCTGTCCTCTCCAGAAGAATAATTCTTTCAATTTTGTCCACTGTCATATCCCCAGTGCACCTAGTACAGAAGGATGCAATAACTGTTGAGTGAATAAACTTATTTATCTTACTTTTGTTCTATGGCCTTATACCTGAATATCCACCCCATTTCTCTCTCTCTCTCTCTCTCTCTCTCTCTCTCTCTCTCTCTCTCTCTCTCTCTCTCTCTCTCTCACACACACACACACACACACACACAAATAAATTATTAAATTTTAAATTTTAATAACACACTTAATATTTTAGTATTTCTCAATGTTTCCCTATTTTGCTGTTCAAAGTTTGCATCATTGTTTTAACTTAAAACTAACTACTCTTAGTCACCTTAAATGATGTGTGTTGACTTAAGTACCTGCCAGAATTTCAACATATTAAGTGTATAAAGATAGTTTGATCCAAGCTATATCTACTATGTATAACTATATTTGAAAATAAATCCATATATCAAAAACAATTCAAAAAACTTGCCTTTCTCTTATCTTTGACTTGTTACATTGATAAGTTACAGAAGAAATCTACTTGCTTAGCAAAAGCACAAATCCCAGCCTGAAAGACATGCAGGAAACTTCAGCTCTTTATTCTTCCCAAGGCAAAGTGGAGACCTCAGAGTGTGAGTCCAACACAGTGGTTCAAGGTGTTCTTAGATGCAGTTCGACCTCCTGAGAGAAACCCTCCAATGTCCTAGTTCTAGCTTCTCAGTCAAGTGCAACAAAACACACGGAATTCACCACTGCACTTTGGCAGCATTGGTTAGATAAAAAGATTTCTCATCATATTCTAGCTCCCAGTCAACTGTGCTCTTAAGCGTTGACAAAGACATAAAATAAAACTCAGATAAAGGCAACTTCCTCCACAGGAGCTACTTTCCAATCTTCTCTGCTGACTCTCCTCTCATGGTTAATTATATCAAGTGTATACATCGAAGCATGGATGAAGGGAAACCCCTCACATTTCCAGTTTCTATCAGTGCACTGTATGGCCACTGTCCCAAAATTTGTCTCTTACTGTTTACATAATTTACAAACTCAGCTGGGAAAGCACTTGTCTCCAGAAGTGTAATTTTTAACATTTATTTATTTATTTATTTGCAAGAAGAGAGAGAGAGAGAGAGAGAGAGAGAGAGAGAGAGAGAGAGAGAGAGAGAGAGAGAGAATGTGCATACAGGGCCTCTAGCCACTGAAAACAAACTCCAGATGTGTGCACTACTTTGTGCATCTGGCTTTACATAGGTAGTGGGGAATTGAATCAAGGTTCTTGGGCTTTGCATGGATATTAATAAAAAACTACTGGGGGATACTAGGGGCTGAAGAGATGGCTCAGCAGTTAAGGCATTTGCCTGCAAAGCTGAATTGGTCAAGAGCTGATGGCAGATATGATATGTGAACCTAGAACTTTCTGTTATCTGTGTCTTAATACTTTCATATGTTGTGATTTTTATATAAAATGTATAAAAAGTCTTCCTGGCTATATTTTTTGAATCATTATTCTTGGAATAAGAAATCCTATTACTTTTTATGTTAGTGTTCTTCTTGGTGAACTGGTATTGTGTTGTTTGTGTAAGTTCAATATTTCTCAATTAAAAATTGTTTAATCAGTAACTATCAATGTGAACTAAAAAGTCAGAAATACAAATACTATATAAAAGCATTATGTCCTACAATCCTGGCATAAAACAGGTACTTGATAAATGTAGCAACATTTCCAGGTGATCACCAACAGCTTGAACCTGCTGTTCACTTACATCTATCACTTTTCAATGGGTGTGTCATTCATCCTCAGGAAGATGAAAAATATATCCTATTAGTTGAAATTCTGGTGTGAGCCCAGGAACTCCAACTCAAGCACATTGGTGTAGCTTTTCTTGAGAAATAAATATTTTTCTGGAATAGCTCAATAGCAGCCCTATAAGAAGAATTATTTTTACTCCAAATATCAGATTATAGAAACATAGATGACCCTCAAAGAATACTAAAACTTAATAAAGTATTTTAAATGCTTCAGTGAAAATAATATGTGCATGTAAAATCCCTGAAAGCAAATGAATAAACTTCCTTTGATATCTGGCTGGCCCAGAAGAGGAGATGGATTATTCATTCGCTTGTTTGGGATTCCATTTATATTCCATTCAGCTCTGAGAGATTTAGAAAGGCATGAGAATGCCGAAGCTCTTAGAGGAGAAAAAGGAAAAAGAGATAATGAAGTTAATCCTTGGATTATATGAAAAAAATATTAAAGGCAGATGAAACACATCTCAGAATACAATAAAAACAGATAATTTTCAAGGAAAAAAGACTATATTATGCAAGTAAATGCAAGCTTAATAAAGAGATAAATTTATAGATTTGTCACATGCTGAGGCATACAATTAAACAAATACCAGGCCTTCATTATGTAAATATAAATATATAATTACTTAAGAGTCCTACTAGCTAAATTCAAACATATAATTGTGTACATCTCTATTGTAAGCAAAATCTTGCAAATTCTCAAATATGTTCAAGGGAAAAATGTTACACTCAGCTGTGACTAGGAAAACAATAAAAAAATTCAATAGCATTTCTCAAGTGATAAGAACATATTCAACTATGGTTCAGTCTAATTTAGAAGACCAGTACCCAATTAAATAGAAATCTTGTGCAGTTCTTTGAGTATTAAACCCTATTTTTATTAAAAATTTCAACAAAAAGCATTTGAGTTGTCTTAAATATTCCCAGCTGGATATATTATCTACACTGAATTTATCACTCAGTGGAACAGTACCAGGTGGTCCCATTGACTTAATGATGATTTGATTATGAGTACAGGATTAAAATTGCAATAGCAACATCTTTATTCGGAATAGCTAGAGCTCTAATTTGCCTCAATGTGTGACGGTTAGCTAAAGCAGAACCTTCAAGACTTGTGAGCATTCTCTGGACCACATGTGTTAGAATTTTACCTCTGTCCCACTTGCCCAGACCACCTCCCACCATAAGTGTAGGAACAGCAGACCACCCCCAACATGATTGCCAAGGAACAGCAGGCAGGCTGCATTCAAATGCTTTGGATGTGGGTTGCTATGCCATGAAGTCAAGTTTGTAAGATCATTGTGAAGAGTGAAAGGTTATAACAGAATATAAAATATAAAAGAGAGCAAGATAACATTTGCAGCTAACATATTATATGTGTAATAAAGTATAGCTAGTCCTGCTGGAAGGGAATACTCTATGTATTAGATGAGAAAACCATGACTAGCTTCTGTTGCCTGTGATGGTTAGGTTTTGTTGTCAACTTGATCTTTTTTAATTATCTTGGGTAGGTCTCTGAGGATTCGTACAGGAAGGCAGCCTCTCAGTAGGGGGCAGGATATAAGGAAGCTCAAAGAAGCTAGAAGTAAACATCCTTTCCTGTGAGGGCAGTGCCGGAACAAAATTCCAGAGACTCAGGAAGCCATTAAGTCTGGGAAAGGGTTGTAAGACCCCCAAGGCTATATAAAGGGAAAGAAATTCTCTCCTTGGCCCTCCTGCCTGGTTGTTATTGTGTGTGTGGTGTAGGTGATGGGTTTTTCTCTCTGCTTGGACCTGTGAAAGAGGGCCAGCCTCTTTCGCTGTTACAGAACTGCCCCTCAATCTGTAGTTTCAATAAATACTTTCCTCCCCCAAATTGTGTCTGGTTTGCAGATTCATCCCAGCAGTGTGTGGCTGACTATGACATCACCTAAATGACAAAAAATATGCACAAAATAACATTGGTCACAGAATAATCTTCCATTTCCCTGACCTTCTGCATTGCTGTATATATTTCCCTTTCTTGCCATCTATGACCACAAACTACTATCTAAGGAGATGAATCCTGTTATTTTTGAATATTTTTATGAGTTTCTTGGAATAGAACCATCGCACATTGAGGCAATTAAGATCCACTTTGAAAATAACAGAAAGATAATTTCTAATTCTGTAGTTATGGAATTTTAAAGAGGCAAAAACAGGTAGAAGACTGGAGAAATGTCTCAGTGGTTAGGATGCTTGCCTGCAAAGCCTAATGACCTGGGTTCCATTTCACTCCAGTACCCAAGTAAATTCAGCAGTAAATGCAGATGCACAAAGTGGCACATTCATCTGGAGTTTTGATTTTTGTTTTTGCTTTTGTTTTTTTAATCAACTAGAGGGCCTGGTTCTCTCTCTCTCTCTCTCTCTCTCTCTCTCTCTCTCTCTCTCTCTCTCTCTCTCTCTCTCTCTCTCTCCTTGAAAATAAATAAAATTACTAAAAAACAGATCTCGGTGTAAAAACTCCTTAAAATTAGCAGAAATCATAGGTGAAGCTTTGGACTCTCACAAACCTGAATTTAGACCAGTGTGGTGGTGCATACCTTTAATCCCAGCACTCAGGAGGCAGAGGTAGGAGTATCACTGTAAATTCAAAGCCACCCTGAGACTACATAGTAAATTCCAGGTCAGCCTGGTCTAGAGTAAGACACTACCTCAAAAAAAAAAAAACCTGAATTGAGTAAGGATCTTGTAAAATAATATTTAGATATGAGGAGCCTGAAGAACGTTGTCATACACCTACATTGTTTATGCAGATAAGCAATGCAGTAGATAGAGGTCTGAATACAGAGACTGAAATTGCTTACAGTGAATAAAGGTAAATTACTGAAGAAATTATTGAGTCTTTGGATATGAATTGATGATGTCATTTAGCCCATTCCCAAGATTATTACTTGAACATGCTCAAATTATCACTAACACACATTATTTCACACCCGCCTCATTTAGGAAGAATGTTCTGCCTCCCCCAACAGTCTCTCAGCTGTCAGCTTGAGACACTATTTACTGAGGATCTCATAGCTCAGCAGGACTTTTGTGCTTAAAGGAACCTACCATCTAAACTCAATAGAACTTGTCAGATTTGATGAGCTAACCTATTTTCTTAAGAAATAGATTAATAATTTAGGATTCAGAGTAGCCAAAGAAAATATTACTGAAACGATAGTTAATGTTTCCAACAAAGAATTGGCAGTTATGCTGGGACTTCAAATATTCTTCTATACATAGACTGTGATTTCAAATCAGGTCTCCTGGAATGAAGGATTATTTTATGAAAAAATTGCTTGCTAGTCATTTGCACTTAATTAGGACAGAGTCCCTGTTAATTTACATGGGTCTGCTGTGCTTTACTAAACCCAAACAGCTACAAAGCTAGCCAGCAATTCAATACTTCATTAAAACTTAGTGATTCTTGGAGTTGCAAGTGACCTTTATAAGTGAGAAGACAAGGCCAAGTGTAGTTCCAAACTGTTTAAAACTAGGATTTTTGAGATCGTAAGATCTCAACAATAAAGCAATCTTAAAACTCACCCACCATGACTCAGGGAACTAAGCGGAAGAGGGGAAAGAAAGAGTGTAAGAGCCATGGTTGGGGAGAATATCTAGAGACATTGCCCCCCTCAGCAACAACACACAAGGGGCGGGGGGGGGGGGAAGCCTGGCTGTCTCTTGTGCTATCCATAACCTTCTACACCATGGAACAATCCAGCATGCCCACTGAGGAAGACACCCAGTGGATTGGGGACAGGGAGGAGGGAATCAGGGCTACCAATATAATATTTGCTAATACAATGTATCTAATTTTGGACAATAAAAGTATCAATTTTAAAAAACTAGTCTTTTATTTAGCCACCAGAGTTGGTTCATTCCTTTCTTACTCTTTATGTTTTCTTTTGCAAGTGACCAACATGAAGGTTTTTAAATGGGCAGACTATAAAGAAACTAGATAATTCATGAACCCAGTACACAACAAATAGTGGAACATTTACCCCAAGAGAAATTGCTCACTTGTTGGTTTTTAAGATGTTTCTTAAATCACAACCAGAGTTATAAGTTACACAGCATAAACACTACACTTTTTAAGTTCCCAAACTATTCTCTTTCATTTACCAAATATGAAAGGATAATAGTTTGGTTTTGAATGTAAATCACATTCATAAAAATATGCATCTTGCTACATGTAAATAATTACCTATTCTAATTAATACCAGCAAGAACTTTTTTTATTTTTATGTGTGTATTCACACATTGCTGGGAAGTGTTCTAGTTTGAACATTAATATAGATTTTATATTAATATTTTTCCTCATGGATTTGTATATAAAACGCACTACAAAACAAAGGCTTTTATTGCCTAAAAAAAGCATTTGCAGCTATTGGCCATTCACATGTCCCTGTTAATTTTTATTGATATCAAGGCACTGATAAAAACAAAGTGACTTTGGAATGGATACAAGTTCACCATGGTAGAAAAGAAAAAATAATTAGCCTGCTTTTCTTTGCTTTTCTTTTCTTTTTTATTGTCCATAATGAGCTACATTGTTTAGTGGGCCAGCAATGAGTTGTTATCCCCAATTCCTCATTGCCCCCCTTCCCCATCCCCAGTCAGCTGGATATCCTCCTCCGTGGGCCGTCTGGATCAGTCTTTGTGGTAGGGGACCATGAATACCCCAGTCTTCAGCCCGGTTCTCATGACCCAGGTGTGTTGTTGCTGAGGGTTGCCAAGTCTCTGATATTCTCCCCCACCACGGCTCTCACAATCTTTCCGCCCCCTCTTCCGCTCAGTTCCCTGAGTCGCGGTGGGTGAGTATTTAGGCTGCTTTAATGTTGTGAGCTTAAGGGTTTTTGTGTCGAGAATCGTTGGTTTCTGTCTCACTGGCTTAACCTGTGTTGATTGAATGGCTGTATTAGCCTGCTTTTCAAATAACTCAGATAAATCTTGGCACAATGCCACCTCTTTCCCTATCTTCAGGGAATCCAATCTTTTTATATTGTGACACAATGATGTCTTCTACAAATGTATTGGGTCACATTCATAGCTATCCGAGGATTACAGCCTCGGTACATCATCCTATGCTGCTCATAGAGGAATTCTCCCAATGAAACCCAAGGATGCAAAATTACCTGTGCAGGTAATTCCAATGGAAGAAAAAAAAGCACTAGTCAAAACTCAAGCCTGTTAGTCAGCTTCACATTACTACAATTAAATACCAGAAACAGGAGACTAACAGAGAAAATGAGGTTTATTTATCTGATAGCTTTGGAAGCACAAGTCCAAGATCATCAGTCCTGTGGCTTTTGGCCTCAGGTGAAGAAAGTAAGAAAGTCAGAGTGCAAGCCTGGGTCCCACAATCCACTTCAAGGGCTCGTCCCCTCCCAGTGACCAAGGGGCCTCTAAAGAGGCTAAACTGTTGTAGGTCTATAGCGTACATCCTGCCTATGACCAAACATTTACATATAGACTGTAGGGAATGCTCATCCTATAGCAGAAGGCATAAGAAACCAGCACTCACCAATCAAGTTTATTTAAAAAGTTGTTCTTAGATTAAAATAACATAGTTTTATAGTAATTTATGTCAAAAAGCAGTAGTATAAGTGTTTGCAAGTATCTTGAGTTACTGAATTGTTTTTTTTTTCTCATTGCTATAATAAAATTTAAACAATTTGAGGGGATGGTTTATTTTGGTTCAAGTTTTATAAATATTAATTTTTATTTATTTATGTGTGTATATGGGCTCATGTGCCACTGCACATGTGTGGAGGTCAGAGGTCAACTTCAGGTGTCTGTGTCCCATCTTCTTTGAGCCGGGAGTCTCTTGAATTACAAAAGAACTGCTGTCCCCCAGGCGTCACATTCTCCTGGCTCTGCCATCCATTGACTTGGGGACGGTTGGATCACAGATGCATGCACCACTTTGCATCCAACTTTACAAAGGTGCTAGGGAATTAAATGTGGTCTGGAAGGCTTTGCAACCACATCCCTTTAACCACTGAGCCATCTCCCCAATGACTTGGCCCACAGTTTGAGGACACAGTCCATCATGGTGGGGAAAGCACTGGCAATAGGAGCATGAGGCAGCTGGTCACACCACAGCCTGAGTCAGGAACCAGAGAGATGACTGCTGGTGCTCCATCCGCTTCCTCCTTTCTCCTCATTCCTGGACCCCAGCCCATGCAATGGTCTTGCCTCTTCAGTTAAATATCTTTGGAAACACCCTTGTAGATGCATCAAAAGTGTGTTTCCATGGTGATTCTAAATCCAGTCAAGTTGACGAGGAAGTTTAACCTCCCAGGTGTGTTTTGTTGATTCTGACTTTATCTTGCCCTGAACTCTATCTATTACTTTGACCCATTGCTGATGGCCTGTGCTTTGCTCTTTGAGAAAAGCCCTGTTTGAAGCTGGTATATAATTCTGCTTGCCCCCTTGAAATGGCCTCTGCTTTGCTTTCTTCATTTGTTTTGGATGGGTTTTATTTTGGGTCTGTTTACATCTACCTTTAGCTTAGTTTATGATCCTCAGGTTTTTCCAGAGCATTAAGGGCCTTGTTTCTTTAAAAAAATAATTTAAATTGTAATAAATTCTATGAAGTAACCAGGAAAAAAATAAAAAAGAAATCAGAAACCAAACTGTCTTTTTTTTTCATGGAAGAGTAAGTTTGCTTGCATATAAACACAGGATCTCTCCGACTGATCCGAGCAGAAGATTAATTACTTCGCCTCCACGTCTATCACTGTCAGGGAAAGATTCAAATTCGAGGTTGTTCATCTTGCCGTAGTTCGCCAGATCATTTATAATCAACAAACACTTCCTGAATCCCCAAATACCAGACGCTAGAATTATAAAGGAGGCAACCTTATCTTACCATCTCATCTACTTCAGCAGACAGAACAACAGAAGCAACAGACACATTAGCACAGGATGTCATGCAAACGCCCAGGGTTAGTGTCCGCAGACTGACATTAAATCCAATCACTTTCTGTCCCTGGTATATCTGTGAAATAAACATTGTTTTCTCTGCCTTCCACCTAGATATATTAAGGCTCAAATCAGTGATTTAATGTCCAAACCTCAGACAAATTAAGTAGCTATAATTATTTTATCTGAAAGTTAATATTAAAGAATCAAGGGCTGAAGAGATGGCTTAGCAGTTGGGACATTTACCTGCAATGCAGAAGGACCTGAGTTCAATTCCCCAGTGCCCATGTAAAGCCAGATGCACAAGAGGGCGCATGTGTCTGGAGTTCATTTGCAGGGGCTGGAGGCCCTGTTGTGCCCATTCTCTCGGTCTTTCTCTGTCTGCTTCTCTCTTTCTCTCTCTCTCAAATAAATAAATAAAATATTTTTAAAAAATCAATATTTTGCTAACTGTCCTATTTTAAATGGAAAAGATATTTCTTTGGATCAGTTAAAGTTTTATGTCAGACATAGGTTTGTGGTGGAATGCTTGTTTAGTATGCACAAGGTTTGACACTTAGGACCACAAATAACACAATAAAGCAGAAAATGTGAAAAATGTCTTCCCCACCCCAAAAAATCCACATTTAACTTTGTTATTTTACAAATGATGATTGTTAGAATCATCCAAACATGTTATCAAGACCCGTTCCTGGTGATTTGTCTCTGGTAATATAACTAGACCACATCCCAAAGGTACAGACAACCCTTCATTCATAATATCAGACTGTGGAACATCTTATTATGCCTTTGAATTTTTTTGTATTATCTTGGAAGATCTGCCTGTCCTTTCAGAAAAAATGAAAAAAAAAAAAAAACACATTTTATATCCAAAGCTATCTCTGTTAAATCTAAGAGAACCTCACAATTTAGTATTTGGTTTAGTAACAGGCAGCTCAGATCATGGAAAAGTATGAAGATACCATCTCAGGACTATCTACTTAGAAAAGACTACTTAGGAGAAAGCTGCAAGGGTGGAAGAGTGTCTCAGGCAGTCAGGTGGCCATATGAAAGTACAATGAACTAGGCTCTCTTTCCCATGGTTCGGGAAACCTGAACTCTGGGTTGATGGGACCAACGTGGGCACACTCCAACAATGGATTCTTCTGCTGGTCCAGGACCAACAATTTTTATGGTTGTTTTCCACAAAGTGTAGTCTTGCAGCACATTTAGATAATCCTTACTAAAATGATTCAAAAAGATGATTTTCAAGCATTTGATGAACTAGATATAGAACAGGTAATATATACCTCTATCCAATTTTCTTTTCCTCTATCTCTCAGGATTGCCTAAGCTTTTCCAAAAAAAATAAAATAATACAAGTAATTTTGTAGGGAAGCCAGATTAATGTCTAATTTTTTTTTTGGTAGGGGCTCACTCTCAAGCCCAGGCTGACCTGGAATTTACTATGTAGTCTCAAGATGGCCTTGAACTCACAGCAATCCTCCTACCTCAGCCTCCCAGGTGTTGGGATTAAAGGTGTGTGCAACCATGCCTGACTATGTATAATTTGTAATGATAAACTGTAGTTAATGCTTTTTTTCTTTTTTACATAGGTTATAATCTTACATCCCCTCTACCCTGTTGTAGTTAATAACTTCCATCTTAAATAGATGCATGAATAGGGTCAAATATCAGCAAACCTAATCAGAAAGCAAGGAAGACCTGTACCATTGTGGAGGGAAGCAGTATAGGAATTTTCCTCTTGAAGGGGCTGCTGGTCTCACTCAACTGGACAGGGGATCAAGTACTTTTCTGAGATTAGGACTGAGTCCCCAGGTTTGAAAATGAACAGTGGTGGTTGTGAATACTAAAACCAGGACAACAGAACCAAAAATCACTTTAAAAAATGAAATTTAAAGACTCCAAGGATAGAACTAATGTCTTAAAATCCCCAGGTAGAAGGAAGAAATCAATAAAATGTTTAAAAGAAAGCAATTCTGAAATCAAAATGTTACCATATCATAGCCAGCCTGGCCAGCTATACATTTCCAGAACAATTATCTTCAATATTCCCAAGGGATACACAGATCCCCTATAGGGACAAGCATATGTATGATATCTGGGAAAATAACGATGGTTTCAAAGATAGACAGTCCACTGGTGATGTTAAAATAAAAACCAAGACTTAAAACACATAAGCATGGATAACTACACTACCATGAAGTAAAGCATTGCTGCTGTGGGAAAAATCTGAAAGCAGGGATGGGGAGATAGCTCAGCTGTGAAAGGCAATTACTTGCAAAGCATGATGGTCCAGGTTTGAGTCCCAAATGCCCATGTAAATAAAGCCAGATGCACAAAGTGGTGCATGCATCTGAAGTTTGTTTACAACAGCAAAAGGCCTTGGCACAACTATTCATTCTCTCTCTCTCTCTCTCTCTCTCTCTCTCTCTCTCTCTCTCTCTCTCTCTCTCTCTCCTTGTAGATGTTAAGTAATTATAAAATTATGAAGGTTCACAGTTTGCAAGTATACTCAAGGGTGTTAGTGCTAATAATATTTAATAATTGAGAAACGGTACGGATCACGAGCCTTACATAATCCTTCCACCAAAAGACATCGAGATCAGCTGAAATTCAAACCTAGACTGTAGGACAGCCAATGGGAAAACAACTGCAAATCTGCTAGATACACATAGGCCAGTCGGAGATGATTAAATGAACTGTAGCCTGCTGAAGAGTGGTTATATACTACCGTCTGCACCAATCGGTTATGTGAATGACTTTCAATATCCAAATCTGAAATAATTTCAGTGATGAGAATAAGCATTAAATATTTATCGTCTGGTGCACCACTAGATCAATGGGCCCATCTCTCTCCCCTGAGTACTCACAATAATAAATGAATAGACTTGGGCTTCCAGCAGCACGAAGAGGTTGCCTGGGGATTGGAAATCGATGATACTGCCAGGAGCACATCAATAGGTTAAGCGATAAATGGAGACTGCTCTCATCTTTTTTAAAAAAAATACTAATATTTTGAAGGAGGAAAGCTAAAGGGAATTTTTCTTATGTTGGCTTTATTTATTTTTAATTTATAAGATGAATTTTTAGAAAATCCTGAGCCAAATGTACTTTTTAAAAGAACATCTTGTCCCAAGCTCATAATGTCTCCTAATACTAAATCTAGTTCCCATCAATCTGTCCCTAAAATATTTTCAGTTCAGATTTTCAGCTCCTGTCTAGTGTTCAGAAAAAGTACGATGACTAAACTTCTTGAGGTGGAATGAGTGATGAAGTTACAATAAAGAGTGCCAAGGAAACCTATAAAAGGAAAACAACAACAATTTTTCTGCTTTATGCTATTAGATCTCAGGGCTTCTAGGATATGCTGAACCAATGTATTTCCCAAGACTTACCGAAAATTTTCCTTCCGAGGTTGTATCTTAGAAATAAAGATATTGGCTTTAAGAGTAGATTCACTCCTGTAAGATTATTTAAGGGAACGGTTGAAAGTAAAAGCTCCTAGAAAACATTGATGGGACCTTTCTATATCCTTTAAGACTCAGTGCGACACTACCCACCATCCAACCGCAAACAGTGCCACCTTCCCCATCCTAACCAAGGGCTAGATAGCAAATTCTATTCAAGAAATACTCATGTGAATCCCAGGGCACATCAGCTTTGTCCCTGACTAAATCATAGTTATGGACCTGAACCCAACACTGGGTCCTCATGAACCCTGTCAATGAAACCCAGTGAGAGTTATACTAAGGGAATGCTTTGGTACATTCTGAAAATCTGTTTCTGAGAAGAGCTGGTACTAATTACAGAGAGCTAAGAGTTATAGGTTAGTACCCCCAAAGAGCTCTAGAAAAGAGGTGCCAGAGAATTGGCTCCAGGTAGGCTGGGAAGAGATACACACCCTAATTCAGGTTCAAGCAGAACTGAGGTGAGAGGATTCTCCACACACACTGGCCCCACAAAGTCAAAAACTTAAAGGAGAAAAAGAAACTGAAGGAGAACTCAACAGGGACCAGCCAAGTGATTCCTGAAGGAAAACTCAACAGGGGGATCAGCCAAGTAATTCCTGAAGGAGAAGTTAACAGCAACCATGTGAGAAGTCCTCAACAACTTCAGGCACCCTCCAAAGCCTCCCCTCCCAAGTGCCAGCATCAGGAACCATTGGAAACCTGGGGACTCCAAAGAACCAGAGGGCCACACAGCATCCAACTCAGCCAATCTAAATAGCAGATGCACTGACCCAATCAGCCTAGCTGAGCCCACTGCATGACAAAGAGGGAACCAGCCTCACACTCAGCATAGGTGAAAGGGAAGCCATTCCAAGAGAGCCATCTTACACTGGGGCAATACCTACCCCAAAGCCAGGAATATAGGCCTTCGCTGGAAGTTCTAACTGCACCATCCACACCAGGACAGACTATGTGTTACAGTTGATGTACTTTTGGTTAGCTTTGTCATTCTTAAATAAACTGTGCTTTGGGAGTGACTGTGGTTGCTTTTGATAGCCCTTGATTCATATTTCCTTTGGGCTTCTGTCTGTCTTGGTGGCAGGGTCTCACGAGGTCCCAGGTTGACCTGGAAGCCATTAATATCAGGAATTTCAGCCTCCTGGAGGACAGGATTAAGGTTTTGAGTCAATACATACCCTTAGAAATGTTGGCTTTGTTAGATTGCCTGTTTAATCTTGCATAAATACCCCATGCTGGTCTTGTTTATGTATGCATATTGCCAAGTTGGATAGTAGAACTCAACTATAATTTCCTCCAAACAGTTTACTAGAATATTTGCAGAGAAAGCAAATGTAACACCTTAGGTCACTTCTGTTGTTACTCTGGAGTAATATAAGAGCCACACCCAGCACCTTAGGCTCCTACCCTGAAGATATATAACTTCTGATCTAACATGTAAGAATAAAGCAGATAAATAGAAAAGGCAAACATTGAATTAACTCAAGATGCAAAAATCTCTACATTATAATAAAAGAATAACAAAAAGTCAAGACAATGTAATTCCACCTAAAATTATAATTCCATCAGAAATGACCTCCAGTGAGACTGACTTAGAAGAAATGCCTGACAAAGAATTCAAAAGAATGATTATAACTATGTTCAAAGAGATCAAAGTAATCAAAGAAGAAAACAAACTTCAACAGCAAGTTCAACAGACCTGCAGACTGGATTAAAAGGCAGGTTCCTTCTGTTTGTTGCCTCCAAGAAATTAACTTTTCCATAAAAGATAGACATTTCCTTAGGGTGAAAGGATGGAAAATTATATTTCAAGAAAATTGGTCTAGGAGAAAAGCAGGTGTTGCTATTCTAATATGAGACAAGATAGACTTCAAACCAACATTAGTTAGGAAAGATAAAGAATGTCATTATACATTGATTAAAGGAACAATTCAACAGGAAGACATAACAATTCTAAATATATATATATATATATATATAGCAAACACAGGTGCTCCCAATTTCATTGAGCAATCACCACTAGAATTAAGGTCACACATAACACCAAGCACAATTGTAGTGGGAGGCTTCAACACTCTACTCTTGGCAATTAACAGGTCATCCTGGCAAAAAAATAAACATAGAAACATCTGGACTAAATGACACTATAGAACAAATGGACCTGACAGATATCTAAAGAACGTTTCATCCAGATACTACAGAATACACATGATTTTCAGCAGCACATGGAACATTCTTTGAAATAGACCTAAAGCAATACAGTAAAATTGAAATAATTCCTTGTACTCTAGTTTATCACAATAGGATTAAACTACAAATCAACAGCAAGAAAAAGTATAGGACATACACAAACTCATGGAAATTAAACAGTACACTACTGGATGATGGTCATTGAAGTAAGGAAATAAAAAGATTTATAGAATCAAATGATAATGAAAACACACTGTCATCTCAATAGATACAGACAAAGCATTTGACAAAAGTCCACCATCCCTTCATGGTAAATGTTCTGAAGAACTGGGAATGGAAGAAACATATCTATGTGTCTATGATGGCTGTTTTGTTGTCAACTTGACTTTTGTAGTAATCTTGGGTGGGTCTCTGATGGTGTTCACAGGAAGGCAGTCCTCTCAGTAGGGGGCAGTATGAAAGGGAACTCAGGGGAGCTAGAAACAAACATCTTTCCCTGGTAGGGCAGGGAAGGAAATTCTAGAGACTGGGGGAGTCAATGAGGCTGGGAAAGGGTTGCAAGGCCCTGTCCTAAAGTTATATAAAGGGGAAACTCTCTCTCTTCCCCCTGCCCATTTGCCTGCTGTTTGCTGTTCTGTGTATGTGGTATTGGTGATGGTATCTCTCTTTCCTCTCTCTCTCTCTCTCTCTCTCTCTCTCTCTCTCTCTCTCTCTCTCTCTCTCCTTGGACCTGTGAAAGAGGGCCAGCCTCTTTTGCCATTTTGGAACTTCCCCTGGATCTGTAGCTTCAATAAAATCTTTTCCTCCCATAATTGTACATAGTTTAGAGGTTCATCTCAATGGAGTGTGGCTAACTAAGACAGTATCTCAACTTAATAAGTGTCATTCATTACAAACCTATAGCCAACCTTATACTAAAAGGGGGAAAACTTGAAACATTTCCACTAAAATCTGGAACAAGACAAGGGTTTCCACTATCCCCACTTTTAATTAATATAGTACTTGAAGTCTTAGCTATAACAAAAAGGTAAGAGACACAAGTAAAAGGGATACAAATCAGAAAGGAGGAGATCAAATTATCATTATCTGCAGATGATATGATTCTATACAATAGGGACCCTAAAGGCTCTACCAGCAAACTGTTAGAGCTGACAAACACCCTTAGCAATGTAGCAGGATACAAAATTAACACAGAGTAATCAATAGCCTTTCTATATACAGGGAAACACTTCTATTCACAATTGCCTGAAGATAAATAAATAAATAAATAAATAAATAAATAAATAAATAAATAAATAAATAAAGTACCTTGAAATAAACCTAACCAAGGAAGTAGAGGATCTCCACAATGAAAACTTTAAAATACTCAAGAGAGAAATTGCAGAAAACACTAGGAAATGGAAAAACATCCCATGTTTTGGACTGGAAGAAACAATATTGTGAAAATGTCAATCTTGCAAATAAATAAACAAATATTTTTAAACGATTGGGGAGATCCTGAGCCCTAGGGGAGTAACATATGCTGTTACCTGTCTAAATGTATATACTGCTCACCAAACTGCCCTGTAAGCACTTTTTACGATGTTTAAACACCTATATTGATGCTATTCTCACTTTGTTAAAGAACTTTCCCTTTTCAGATGGCAGTTACCACAGAGGTGACTCAAAAGTCACCATAGAGCTGAGAAGTGACAGAGGAGCGTCAGCACTGAGACATCTCTAGCACACTTCTTGAGGCTCAGGGTCTATTGCAGAAGAGGTGGTGAGTGGAGAGAATGTAAGAGCCAAAAGAAGGCTAGGACTGTGAGAGCCGTGGTGGGGGAGACTATCCAGAGGCACGGCCAGGAGAACCTGGCTGAATACTAGGCTATCCAGGGTCCCCTGTCACAAGGACTGATCCAGACGACCCATGGAGGAGGTTATCCAGCGGAGTGGGGAGGGGAGTGCAGCGGGGAATTGGGGATAACAACTCATTGTTTGCCCACTAAATGTTGTAACTCATTATGGACAATAAAAAAAGAAGAAGAAGAAGAAGGCTAGGACTGATTACAGTGTAATCTTCCAGACACAAAATGGCCTTGATATTCATGACTTCATGGTATCTGACACTTCCTACACAAGACCTTCATAATAGGAAGAAAAGATGACGACACTGAAACAAAACAATGACTAATTGAGAGGGGGAGGGAATATGATGGAGTGTGGACTTGAAAGGGGAGAAGTGGGAGTGGGGGTGAGGGAGACAATTATCATGGCTTATTGTCTATAATTATGGAAGCCGTCAATAAAAAGTTAAAAGCCATCTCAGAACCTCAAAATACCTTTTTCTTCAGCTACTAGTTGGAAAATGGCTATTACTTATATGTAATATTCAGTTGAATTCAGAATATTTGAAGCAAAAAGTCTTGTTAGAGATCTTCTTTATCCTAAAATTTACTCCTTTTAGAACATATTATTAGCTGAAAATAATGGGTTCAGTCATGTAATTTTCATAGAGTATGCAATGAAGCTAGATTAGGTTCATTACCCCATTCTCCCCTGCTGCCCCTCTCCTTTTACTGGCTCACTCTTCACGGTCAAGAATTTTAAAAATGAGACCTGTCATTTTATATATTCCATGTATGTGTTTCCTGACATGCAATACTTTTACACCCTGAAATGTCACCCTACTTTTCTATAGAATCTATATTTTTGAAAACTTGAAGCTTTCTGAGTGAAAAGTTATGAAGGCACACATTCATCAATAATATCTGATTAATTTTGTGTTCCTGTTATACAATCTCTACAGATACTGTAAATCCTCTCGTGGAAAAAGTCCAGCGAGTACATGTTTCCTATAGCTGCTCATATCAAACCATTTTTTAAGTGTAAATACAAATACACACCTCTTACAGAAATGGTGACTTCATTCCATAAACACTAAATATTCACTTATTGACCCTCTGCTACATGCTGTTACTACAGGCTGCGAGGTTAAGATACATGGTCACAACTTAGCAGAAAGGCATACAATCTTACATGTTTGTAGTCAAGTACAGTTCAGATATAAAATAAAATAAAGAAAATATTGCAGTGTCCAAATTCCTCTTGGTATGAGTATCGCACATCTTTGGATGTCAGAATGCTTTGAAGAATTAAGTTCCTCAGGTTTGAAACACTTCAAGGATTTCAGAAGACACCCGGGTACAAGATTTTCATTAGTGTTTTCTTAAGAGCACAGAGGAATTAAATGTCCCTGTGTACTCTTGATCCTGTAATAGATGATTGGAAAAGATTGCCCACAGTGCATAATACAGGGCAAAGAAGCCTGAAGAACTCTGGGGGAAATCAGAAGAAAGAAGATCCACAGACAGGAAGGAGGAGAAAAGGGAGGAAGCTGGAGAATCATATGATCTCAGCAGAGGAGAGGCCAGAAACAAGTCTAGTTGGTCTAAGTGATTTCTTTCTACTACTCTGTGTTTCTTAATATAGAACTTCTGTTGCTTACACAGTTTCCACACAATGTTCCATCTCCACAACATGTTCAAGAAACAACAACACACACACACACACACACACACTCCATATTTATTGAGATTTTTTCAGTGAATCCATTTGACTTACTATATTCTAAATCCGACTACAAGGAGGGATGTGCCTGGTGAGATGCCACCAACATTGAAAGCTAGATGTACAAAATCGACAGCTGAAATGAAAGTTTCATTACTTTAAAGTAAACCCACTTGTGCTGGATCTAAGTCAATAGTAAAATTTGTGGATTTTTTTTCTAAAAAAATGTTCAAATATTGGATGACTGTGCAAGACTACTCATCATATCAGACCCTGGTAAGACTGAATACAGTAGAAAGGTGTTGCCATCAGCTTTCTAGTTGCTGCACAGAAAGAACCCAAACAAAAGCTGTTTGTGGAGGAATGGATTTATTTGGCTTACGAACTCGAGGGGAGACTCCATCCTGGCAGGGAAAACTATGGCATGAGCAGAGGGGTAGACATCACCTCCACCACAGCACTGCAAACAATGGCAGGAAGGTGTGCCAAACACTGGCAAGGGGAAGCTGGCTTATAACCCCCATAAGCCCACCCCCAACAACACAGATCTAGCGAGGTTCTAATACCCAAACTGCCATGAGCTGAGGATCAATCACTGAGAACACATTCTTTTGTTTGTGGGGGACACCTGGACCAAACCATGACAAAAGGGAAGTGAGAATATACTTTCAATGATTTTAAATATATGTTCATAGTATTTACTTAATGTTTACTTTATTTTTTGACAATTTTATATAGGAATATAATATATTTTGGTCACATTCATCCTCATTGCCTTCTCTTATCCACCACCCACTCCTCCTGAATTTTAAACCGTTTTCATAAAGTCAATGCCTACCATTAATTATCATTTGCTATGTGCTCATAATTGACACCTTCTTTTAATTAAGAACCTGCTTGATATAGAAACCATCTCATTATGTTATTATAATCAGATAAGAAGTTTATGTCATTACATTTAAATACATAGTAATTTCCAGTGTCAAGGTAAATATATATAGAATGCTGATTATTCTGTTGCTCTTATTAAAACTGCCAAGAATCTGTGTGAATTATAGACTAAATGGTTATTTTTGTAATTATGGGATGAAACAGAAAATGAACTTTAGATTTAATATTTCTGACAGTATGGGATGTGTGTCTGAGAAAGAAGAGACAGGTATCTTACTGTCAGTATTTTTTGACTATTGGTCAAACTTTCCTTAGACTATGCCTTTATGCCAATTCAGTGCCTTTCTTTCCAGAATTTTCCACTGAGATTTCCATATAACCAGTTTAGGGGAAAAAAATCACTGAAGCAGATTCTTAATCTGAATATCTTTCTACCTGCATCGATGTTGACTTTGTGCTTGGTGACAGCCCAAAGGGAGCAGGAAGTAAATTTATCTGATGGTTTTGCTTTGCTACCACTGTAAAAGCTCTCTTCCCAGCTACCTCCCTCCATCTCCTGGCAACCACTTTAGCAGTTCTTTGGAAGACCATAAACTTTCTTAGTCCTCCTGTCTCCAGGGCCTGTCTGAAGGGCTCTGAAGGGAGAGATCTGATTTGGGCCAGACCAGTTGGACTTTCTTTCCTACAAGGCTGTAATCATTAATAGCAGAATAAACATATATATGGAAGCCATTGGGCTGACTGTTTTTAAGCCGACTGCCCAAACAAGACTGTGTCAGTGAACTCTTGGCGATTTTCTAGAATAGCTTTTCCAAAGGCATGGGGATTCAGCAACTCCTTGGAATGGTTCACTCTCCACAATCACCCCTATATAGTCCTCATGTGCTTCAATTAAGCTTCTGCTTAAATTGACAGCACTGATCTGAGTTGGTAGAGCCAAGATGCCTGCCATGGGAATAGAAATTGCTCAACCACCAAGTTCAGAGGGCTTCACTGCTGATTTTCAAGGGTATCCGTTTCCTTCTGAGTGATCTGTGAAGGAATCCAAACCTCAGGCTGGGCACAGTGGCTCTTACTTGTAATCCCAGCTCTCATGACACTGAGCAGGGGGATCCCAACAAATGCAAGACAAGCCTGGGCTACATAGTGAATGGCAGACCAGTTTGGGTTACAAATGTGAGACCTTATCTCATAAAAGCAAAAAACAAGTTAACAAAACAAGTAAAAAATCCCTTCCTCATCCTCCCCTCACAAAAAATAAAGAAAGAAAGAAATACAAACAAACAAACAAGCAAAAAACTTACATGTTAAAATTCAGCTCCCTTAACACTTAGCCAAATCTGCAGTGTCAGATCTAAAAGTCAAGCAAAACAAAATACAGGTACAATATGAGCACCATGGTGTCTTGGTTGGGAATTCCTCACAGGAAATTCTTTTCATCAGATTCTTCTAAGGGTAAGTGAATATTTGGGTTAAGAAGAGCATATCCTATGATTTCAGACCTCCCTGAGAGTTTTCTCTCTTTCTATAGGTCCTGAATTTTACATTACCTTTGGAAGAGTTTTAGATAAAATTAGCTTTTAAATTAGTTAAAAGCATTCTGGTAGCTTTGTGTTTGTCTGTGTTTGTATAACTCAAAGGAGATTAATTTTGAAAAATTGAACTTGGCAAGCCAGTTACCTCTAAAGGCAGCCTAATTGTTTTATCTATTTAAACAACAAAAACAAGTAGACAGAGAGACTTCCTGGTAATATTCCAAGCTCAGCATTTCCCTGATGTTTTCCCTATCAGCCAAGGAGGTTATTATAGGTCATTCAACCCTGCACAGGAAAAGTGAGTCCTGTGTGGGATGACTTGGGAAAGATGCCCATTGCATTTCTACACTGGGTCAGTCTGGAAGGCCAGGGCCAGCTCTCTCCCCTGCCCAAGACAGAACTCACATTCAGCAACTACAGGGCTGTCTTCAGTGTAAATTCTCTAGAATTAGGCCAAATGTTTTTTCCAGACTTTCAGATAAAGCACTTTTAAAACAAAGTAAATTTATGCCCCCTGTGGTATGATGTTAAAAATTTATTAAAATTATTAGCAATCCCATAATAACCTTTGTGCTTTTCTACCTGTACTTCTGAATCACTTAAATTAGGATAAGCCTTGTCAACAAGCAGTCTCTCTAATCTCTTAAAGTTCTTGTCATTCACACTTCAGGTTGGGGAGGGGAGGAAAAGGTATATGCTTTTAGCAACATCAATATTTACATATTATTTTAAATAATACACAAAAGCATAAAAGTTATATATATTAATTGGGATACCATTCAGAATTATACATATTAATTGGGGGTACCATAAAAATGTATGTTGAGTTTAAATCAGCTAAATCATATTTATCTCCATAAGCATTTATCACTTCTTTGTGTTTGTTCGATTGATTGACTGAAATAGACCCAAAAAAAAGAAAAAAGAAAAAGAAAAAAGAAATAGACCCAGCTGGCTCCAAACTCACTAAGTAGCTCTGGCTGGTCTTGAACTCTTGATTCCCCTCCCTCTACCTGTCAAATATTGAGATTAGAAGAAGGCTTTTCCCTATTAAACATGATAAAAACATTCAAAATCCTTTTCCAAGCTTTTTGAATTCTGTCTCTAGTTACCTTCTATGTGATATACCCCAGAACTGCTTGCACTTCTCTAGCTACAGCTGAATATTTCTTGATAAACTTTTGCTCCTCTCTTACCACACTCTACCCCTGTGCCCAGCCTTTGGCAATCACCACTCTAACTCTCAACTTTCATGATATCTTTCTTACATTCCATGTAATAAGTAAGATTCTTTACAGTGGCTGACTTATTTCACTTGATATGATGGCCTCCAAATCCATTCACATTGTCACTGACAGGAGGATTTCACGCTGATGACCGAGTCATATTCCATGGCACATGTGCACCACATTTTCTTTATTCATTGATCAGTTAATGAACAATTAGATTGTTTCTACTTTGGGCTATAATGAATAGAGCTAACAACACCTATAAACCAATAGATAACAATTGCCAACATTGAGCTGTAGTGTATAGTGTGGTGCCAACGAGAGGTGTAAATGGCAAAGTCTTGGTGACACTTCTGTGTCCTCTTTAGAAATCAAAGTTGAAGTAATTCATAAGGACTCATTAAAATAGACACATGAATTCAGGGCAGAGTGATGACTTCAGAATGCAACAATTTGTTCCTCATATAATAAACACGCTCCATATGATTTTATTTCCACGTATCTGTCCTGGCTCTGAGGGCATGGGTGAGGGTATTCTCAAGTTGTTCTTGCCAGTGACACTAATCAGAGGTATAGGAATCTGTGTCCCAAGCCCCACATCCAGCTGACTCTCAAGGCTATAAATTGATGTCTTTGTTTACATTATGCAGATGGGGATGATGGTATTGTTGAAACTGTTTCCAGATCCTACAAGAGCAAGATTCATACTGAAGATTCAAGACAGATCTGAACAGGTGTCACCTTTGCACAGCACGACAGCAGCTGATGGAGGTCCACGCAGATTCCCCAAGTACAGCTGCTGCAGCTCCTCTGTCCATGCTGTTGACACAGATCTCATGGTGTGGATGGGCAGGTCCTGAAGCTCCGACAGTGTTCACACGATGGAAGTCAATGGATTCTCAAGGCTCTGCTGTGGTCCCTCCCAGTATGCTCCCTTGTCACGTGGGCTACCAACCTCCTCATTGGTCACCACACACGCATACTCCTCTAGGCTGCCACCTTTCCCCTGGCAATGTTTAGTATCCCTGTGAATGGCATCTGCTGACATGAGTGCACCCTGTACACCTGCTCTTCCCAGAAGGTAGGAACCAGATGGGAACAATGATGATCTGATATTTACTTCTTCAGAGGACTAGGCTACCCAGGAGCAGGTAGGTCAGACTGAATTCCCAAAGAAGTGCTCATAGTCCAGTAGAAAATGACTACTTTTCTTTTTCTCAGGACACTCTCCTTTTTCCCAATATCACCAGCCTCACCAAAACCATTGGCTTCAAATGGCTGAGCTTCAGATGCTGGTGTGGGTTCCTTTGACAGAGGACAACAAAGCTCTGCATTATAAAGGGTACAGACTGGTCCTCGGGGAATGCCAGCATATTCTTCTGCTGTTTCCTCTTCACACTGAGTCACTGAGCCTCTGCTGTGCCTTCAGTCTTCTTGTTTAGGGAGTAGTATTTGAATTCACTCTCTGGACCCTTCCTGGATTCACAAAATCATCCAAGCCTGCTTTACAAACCCTTGTGTTAAGATATTTTCCTTGCCTGGTTATGGGGTCTGATCCTTCCTTTCAAAGTAAAGACTCTTTTAATATGCCCACGCCTCCATGTTTATCCGTAAGTTTGGCCAGCATCCCCTCTTGAGGAAGAAACAATGCTTTGAACATCTTAATGTCTGAGGTTGGATCTTATCATTGTCCTCCCTTCCTGTGATCCATGCTCAGTCATGGTCATACTGTTAGGGCCCACAAATCATCCCAATGAAGACCACCATTCACGTATGCAAATGCAAGAGCGTTTATTTCTCGAGATAGCAGACCAGCATGCAGGGGTCCACCCTCTAGCTAGAAGGCGACCCTGAGCTGAGCTCACAGGCTCCTTTTAAAGCATAAAATCATAGAGCTGTAGACTTGAATTACATCACATCCTATCACAGCAAATCATCTCATACGGCGGGAAAATCATAAGGCATTCTTTTAAAAAGATTAGTGCAACTAGCAGCGGGAACAAACTATGCAAGGGTTATTGGCTAATTCATGAGGTTGATGTGCTCCGAAGTGATTGGTTCCTATTGCCTCATATGTGAACTTTGGGCCATAAACCTGTATTGATAAGATCACCAGAGGGCCTCAACCCTGTGTTTGCTGATGTTTCTCTCCAGTAGGATAACCTCTGGCTATGGAGGATAATCCCTGGCCATCTGCTGTTTGCCCTTAAGTTATTGAGTAACTAATTCGGAGGAGAAATTCAGCACAGCACCCATTTCCATTTGTGGCCTCACAATACCATAGACTCTGGTCCAAATACAGCAGGAATCTCTGAGACTCTGTTCCTTGCCACATGCTATCTTCCTTGGAGTCATGGGCTGATTTGATCTGATTCTTATCTATGCACTTATGCCTTACATGGTATTCTTCAAAATACCAGACAACCATATATGTGTAAGAGGTATAAATGCTGGAGATCATAAGAAATGGGTGTGTAGAAGCAAAGCTTTGTTTGTTTTTATAGGTCAACATAGCTCATAGACCCCATTTTTCTATTCATGATGAAAACATAATGGTTCCAAGGATGGGTATTAAAGAATATTAAAATAGAATGTGTCTGTCTAAATTGTGACTGAAGACTAAAAGTAATAAATGCCAAATGCCAACTGTTCCTACATTTTAATTCCTACAGTGGAAGTAGTTTTTTTCTTCAAAAAGTCTCATGACTATGTGTTCTTAACTCACTACGGGATATTCATGGCACCTTTAGTCAGTTACCAGAGCTTCAATAAGAAGAGTCACAAAGTTTTCTTGCACAGATGGGATTAAAAGGGTTCGACTTTGTGTTTTTCTCTTGGAATTTGCCTTGTATGTGTTGTCTCTGCCGTCCCTGGTAAGGACCTCACATTCATTTTCTTCACATATAGGCATTCTCTGTGTTGTTACTTATTCCATCTTCCCACAACCCTGGTTATTGGAGATATTTGAATATTTTTGAGTTGAGGTTTTGTTCCCTGACATTAGCCATCTTGGATGGAATCTAAGATGGACCAATTCCATCTGGTTAACAGAAGAAAAGCAATTAAGAAACTATTAGTAAAAGCCCATTTACTCCTGATCTTACCCTGAGGATCCCTTAAAGCAGGCTCTGAGAAAGAGACTTTTCCATGAACATTTAATTTGGGAATGTGATCCCAAAAACCAGGAGTAAGAGACAAAATGTGGGTGCTATGATAGTTTTTGATTTCAGTTATTTCATATCACAAACAGTGGCAAACTTGAAACAATGAAAACTTATGATTTTATACCTGTGAAGATCTGAAGTCTGAAAGGAGTGTCATGGTCTGCCATCAGAAAGTGTCAGTAGGGCTTTCTTCAGAAGGACCTCAGAATACCCTCCCTTTCTTTACCAGACTCTGGAAGTCAGGATTCCTTAGTTCCCGATCTGATCTCACATAAATCAAAATCTTGCTTTCATCACACTGTTTTTTACTGCCTCTAACTACACTGCCTTATTCATATGAGTTCTTTTAGAAGTTTACTGGCCACATGGGGGTAGCCCAGAACAATCTACCCATGTCAAAATCTGTCAATTAATAAGACCTGAAAAAATCCCTTTTGCCATATAAGATAACAAACTTATTGACTTCAGGGTTTATGACATGGTTCTTCCAGTGTCACTCAGCCTATCAGACATGTTATGGCTGCTGCCATGGTTAGTTCATTCCTTTGGAACTAGATCAATAATCTTATAAATGTATCTCAGAACTATACATCCAGGAAAGGAAAAGGAGACAAAGCTATCTGGAAGCACAGTCCCTTATCAAAATTATTCCCGAGATTTTAACTCTTCCAGGAGTCCAGGAATCATTAGCCATTATTCAGAGCTCCAAAACAGGAAGCAAATGATGCAAGCTATGATAGGATCAATTTTCACTTTCCCAAATTAATTGACACTTGCATGGGGTAAGAGGTAAAGCCCAGAGATATTGAAGAAATTGATAATAAGCCTCAAATCTCGTTCCCATTTGAATTTCAATAATTGATAACTTTAGCTAGTTTATATCTCTAGTGATTACTATAAAGAACCCACATATGTGCATACACAATCTCTCAAAGATTAGGCAGAAGCACACACACACAAAAAAAAAACAGCTAAAAAGATTATTTTTGCCAGAGCTAGAAACAATTACTCATGACAGATCAGACCCCTCTTTCCCTAAGAAAAGAAGCACAGGGAGAGAAACATTTTGAGTCCTGACTTGACATATTTTGGGGATGCAACAAAGAGAGGCAGAGCCAGGAGATGGAAAAAAAAATAGGTGAGCTACTCAGGTCATTCTCATGATCAAGAACAACGGCCCTTCAGTGAACATTCATCTGGACTTGATGAAAACTTCAGGGCCAAGCATGTCACTCCTCAGCCATTGATCAGAAATGGGAGGAGAGTGCCTGAGCAGGACGAGGAGCAGCAGAGCAAGGAGGAGCACCGCCTCACTGATGATCTGCAGAACACAAATTCAGACAATGACCTCCAATGTGTCAGGTAGGTAAAGATTAGAGGGAGAGGGAGTGAAAACATGAGAATTCTGATATCTAACTGGTGAGAAAGCATGAATTATGAACGATTTTTGGAAGTCAATTTTATATTATCTATTCAAATGGGCAGGGTACACACTTTTTGACTTAGAATTATACTTCTAGGAAGAAAAATCTTACAGAAATATTCAAGCAAGTGAGTCATGGAGTGTAAAGAAGGATGTTTATTTCAAAAATAATAATCTGAAAAATGCTTTTTAGGTAAAAGAATGTCCATGAATTGTGCCATCATGGAAAGGACTCATAATGGAAAGGAATAAGAAATGAGCAAGTTGCAAAATGCTAAGTTTGTTATCATCTTGTTTATGTTTTTAAAAACAATATTTGTGTGGGAGAGTTTACATTTTTATGTGACTATCGCATCCCATCCTTATATGACAGCCAAGACCAAGTTCAAAAAGAAAGTGGAACCCAGAACTGCTGCTTTGTGTGACTTCCTGCTTTGTTTATCATGCTAATGGGGAAATGGTATTAAAATGATATGACCTGTGTTAATGAAAGTATTGACAGTGATTAAAGAAAAAAGGAAATCCATTCTCCCGAACAAACACTGTTTATAATCAGAAGCCTGGTAATGTTTAGATTTTATTGCTTTTCTTAAACCTATAAGCGCTACTAAAATCCCTACTGGAAAAACAAAAGTCATTTGATTTAAAGTTCTAACCTCCAGCTCTAACCCCTTTTTCTATCAAAATAATTTAATATGTGATCTTTATAAAACAAATCACCTGAGGAATACAATTACCGAGACAAAGCAAAAAAAC